>JAVXUP010001821.1:0-188881 GCA_033070095.1 Escallonia herrerae | reverse complement strand
GCAGTCATTTTGATTTTTTATGTGCCATAAATAAATGTTTCACTTATTTTTGCATACAATTTTTTCATCGCTCTTTGGATTCTTGGCCACTATAGCTTATGCTTCCTGCTTATACTTATTTACACGCCACCCTTGCATATGTTTGCGTCTAATCTTATTCCTTCAATTCATGGGAAACAACTCTCCTTCCAGTCCTTGATCCCTGGTAAACTGAATTTCCTGTTGTTCCTGTGTAGTTCCCAGTAGAATGTGTTAAGGTGAGACTTCTTCAGAATTCCCCAAAAGCATTGTTGTGCTCCATAATTGTGTAAGCTGAAATTTAGCATTATTTATGTGTCATAGATGCCGTTTTAAAATCTGAAATTCAGCATTCTTTTTTTTGTCATAGATTATTGTTTCGTTAAATTGGTATTGGTCTCTACTACTTAGTTTGGTTCCATTAAATTGTACATGATCATTAAGAAGAACAACCCTTGTTCAAGGAGAGTCTTTTAAGACTTTTGTAGTCACTCCGGTGACTTTTGTAGTTATTTGGTAACCTTTGTGGTCACCTAGTCACCTTAGTGGCTTTTGTAGTCACTTTTAGTGTCTTTTGGATAGCCCTCTTAACAATGGCTATTACGCTACCGGTATGCGTTTCGTACCTTTAGGTTTTGTGTTCGATTTGGGTTCTTTGGACTACTTAATGATCATTTCACATATTTGTTTTGTCTTATTTGTGTCGTCGCCAGTTGTTATCACTTGTTCGTCAAAGCTTTGGCTTTGTTTTGGACTACAAATTATTGTATTGCTTCCCATTTGTTTCTCCTTACTGGCTTATTTGAGCTCACCCCTCTTCGTTTGCTTTGTCCCTTACCACAGGTAGTAGACGTGATTAGAGGCTTGTCATGTTTATGGGGAAATTAGAGCATTTATTTTGTTAGTGTAATTGAGCAATGTAAATCTTCTTAAAATATTTACCCGGATGTGGGTAATTTCATTTGAGATTCGAATTTTGTAATGGTTATTATCCTTGGTTATTATTTGGTTTTTGTGGAATTTGAAGATGAAGGATTTTAATTAAATTTTAATGGAGATATGTTTGTCGCTAATGGATTAGACGCTCTGCTTTATACCTTGTGATCGAAAAATTTGATGGAATGTATTTTACTTTAGGGTTTGAATTTTGGAACGGCTTCCAAAGTCAGGGACGTTACACCTGCCCACTGCCACATCCCCTAGTCATCTCCTACCCCACACAGAGACACACATAGCCATACAAAGACATGCATACACATATCGTCGACACAAACAAACACGCTAATCCATATGCCAGCGAACAATGCACCAATGGTGCTCGCACGCACAACACGTGCGCGCAACAAGCCCAAAGATGACACACATGGTCGGTCCCTCATTACTAATAACCCCGAAAATCTAGTGTCTCCCGTTCGACGGCGACTGGTGTTTGGCATTTATGATCTCAAGACGCAGCGACATTTACCTTTTCAACCCACCCCCCAACCCTACCCCCAACCCTAAAATCCCTCTGAATCTGGTGTCCTCCAGTCTGACGATAGAGATGTCAAATGGGCCGGGTGGCCCGCGGGCTAGCCCGGCCCGTTTTTGGGCCCGGGGTGGCCCGCGGGCGCCAGGCCGAATTCTTTGAGAAACGGGCCCGGCCCGGCCCTAAAATGGCCCGGGTTTGGCCCGGCCCGGCCCCGTTAGCCCCCCCTAATTTTTTTTCTTTTCTATTTTTTTGAAGTCTATTTTATTACATTATTATTTTTTTGATATTTTGGATCTTTTTAGTTAAATTAATAGTTTTTGAGGTGTTATTGAATTCATATGATCAGTATTTTCTTTAACATACGCAGAGAAGTATGGGTGTGGTGACTGTGACGTGTTTTTGATGATTTTTGAGTGGGCTTTCATTTAATGTATTTTACAGAATTTGCTTTGTGTTCTACATCACAAGCTAAGGGAATAATTATAAAAACAATTATCATGTATTCTAAACATAAATAAAAATTATGTATTCTTTTTGTTTCAAACCAAAAGAGGTGAATCGAATTCTAAATTTAATTTCATGAAGTGGGTGACGTGTTAAAGAGCCTTGAAGAATAATCTCATGTTTCTTTAAATGATCAAAGAATTTGAATGTAATAAGAAAAGATGTTATTTTATCTTCTTCGATCTCGTTATTATTTTTGTTTGATCTACTCTATTTTTCTTTGACATTTACAGGTTTTACACCATATTATGAAAGAGATTAAATTTTGCACTTAAAATCAGTATGTATGGGCTAGAACAACTAGTTTTTGTACTTAATCCGTGGTTAATGGTCAATCAACATCAATTTACCTTTTCGAAATGGGGTTAATTCGTGAAAAAGTGATTGTATACTCAGTGGTTCGTTTACAAAAACTTTGCTATTTGTTGAAGAAGAAGTCTTTATAATAAAAAGTTGGGAAGAAAGGAAAAAAAAAAATTGGATTGGGCCCGGGCCAAGCCCGGCCCTAAATATTGGGCCTAAGGCCTGGGCTTGGACTGGGCCCATATATCCCAGGTTTAGGCCCGGCCCGGCCCGTTTTTTATTTGTGAGGCCCGGCCCTAGCCCGATTTCATTGGAGGCCCGCTGGGCCTGGGCCGGGCCGGCCCAAGCCCGGCCCATTGACAACTCTATCTGACGACGACCGGCCCATCAATATCAGCATGTGGTAACAACCTCTTAACACCCCCCCTCGCAACCCTACCCATACCTGCTACCACCTCCACCCCACATCAAATCAAAGTCCATCACAGTTGGTGCATCATCTCTTCCCTTAACACCTTGGTAGATGCTATATCTAAGAAGAAACGGGTTGAGGCATATTGTCAAGTGTCAACATTAGTTCATTACCAACAATTCATTAATCATAAGCTGTGTGAAGCAGTCTGTACTTGATGAGGAGGAATGAAATCGTTGGAATAGTTTTTGAGGAAAGAAATCATACACAAATTGCTAATTGGTGAAACAATTCGATTTATAATTTTGTTACCTTCAAGCCAACTTCTTAACGAATGATGCTGAAGAATGCAAAGCAAAATATTAATTGTCCACCTATCTAGGTTATTAGCATGACAGTTTTCAACTATGAATTGAGAATTTAGAACCGTTTGTAAATAGAAAAAGGGGAAGAAGATACAAAAATTTTGAACCTAAGGAGAGGAAAAGGGAATAGCATATAAAGTTAAACTACATAGACATGTTGGGGGGGGGGGGATCGTTTTTAAGAACAGTGGGTACAAGTCGTTTTCAAGGGGTGAAATCCAATTGAAGCTTGACGCGTTATTTTCTTTATTTAGTAAAATTGAAAAACTTGAGAACATAAGATTGAGAGTTTCGCATTTAAACTAATCAATCAAATATAAATGTACATAGTGTATGGGTAACACATATCTATATCTATAATCTATACTATATATAAAGAGAATACCTAATCTAAGGGTTCGTTTGACAAATTTTTTTTTTTGGTTTTTAATTTTTAAAGAGCAGCTTAATTTTTTTTTTTTTACAAAAACAAGTGGGTGTTTGATAACTTTTTTTTTTTGAGTTTTTTTTTTTTGGTGTTTGATAACCCTTTTTATTTTGACTTTTTTTTTTGGGTGGTTTGCGGTGGCGGTGGTGGTGGTGGGGCGTGGCGGTGGTGGTGCTGGTGGGGCGTAGCGTCGACAGTGGTGGTGGCCGGCGCCCGGAGGTGACTGCCAAAGGTGGCCGCCGGCGGTGGCAGCCGGCTGCCGGCGGCTGGAGGTGGCTGCCGACAGTCGCCGGTGGCTGCTGGCGGTGGTCGCCGGCGGTCGGAGGTGGCCCTGACAGTCGCCGGTGGCTGGAGGTGGCTGCCGGCAGTAGCTGGCGGTGGTCGCCGGCCGCCGGAGGTGGCTGTCGGCGGCCGGCGGCCGGAGGTGGGTGCCGACGGTGGGAGGGTGTTGGTGGTGGTCTCCAAAAAAAAAACCGAAAGTGAAAAAAAAAATTAGTTTTTGGAGTTTTTTTTTTACTCTGCAGTTTAAAAACTGATTTTTTAAATTGGAGAAGGAAAAAATGGTTACCAAACACACTTTTACAGTTTTCACAAAACTAAAAAAAAACTGGAAAAAGCGTCAACGTGGCCTAAAATGATGACATGTGTCAATCTAAAGAAATTTTAGAAAAGAACACAAAATAAAATGTCTAAATAGTGATAATTACTTAAGTGGACATGTTTGTTGTGTAGAATTTCATATTCATCTATACTAACTATAAAAGTATGAATCTTGTAAATTATTTTATTTCGTTTTTGCTATTCGTTAATCACTCCAATAACAATTCTACAATTTCATAAATACAATTATTAAATACTAATTTTGTAATCATTTTCGATTTTGTCATTTGTTAGTTATTTCAATGACAATCCTACCCTTCTCTAATTAATTTTTTTTGTAATGCGTTTAATGAACATTATGTCATAAATTTCATCTAAACCTACATTTACACATTGGGAAACAAAATGTGTGGTTGCCAAAATAAAATAAAATAAAATATGTATGTGTGTGTATATACATATGTATATACATATACATACTATCTATAAAAGTATGAACGTCATAAATCATTTTGGGATAATTATGTTTTCCATTAATTATTTCAATTACATTCTTACCCTTATTTTATTACTCCCTTTTAAATTTTGATAAAACTAAAAAATCATTGGGTAATGAATCTATTATATATATTGAAAAATGAATATTGTGATGAGAAAGAAAAACGGTACAAAGAAATTTCTTTATTATTTTCTTTTTAATTTGGTTAAAAGGAAATAAACATTAGATATTGAATTAGTTAATGAACTGTAATTTTTTTCCCTTACATTTTTAGGTTAGCAAACAATTAACCAATTAAAAAACTGAAAAACAAAAACACCCAAAATATTGTTTGAAAAACAAAAATAGAAAAAAAAGAAAAAAAGGGTTAAATATGAGTCAACAAACAAGACTTAAATATGGTGCCAATTTGAACTGAAAATATGTTCGATTATTACAGTTGAAGACCGTGTGTTTTGCATTTCTTATTGATGAAATGCAAAGCACATGGTTTGAAAAATTATAAATCTTAATCATAAACCAATTTAACAGATTATAAAAATAATGATATAAATTTATTTTTTTAATTTCTCCATTTGTTTTTATTTTTAGCAGTACCATCAAACATTTCTTAAATCTAGAAGCTTATAAAGAATTTTTTCAAATATTGAACGGATTACAATTGCGAAGATTAAATATACATTTTTTTCTAAAATAAGTCACAAAAGAAATATGAACATAATTGAATTACATTACTTTGATCCAAAAAAAAGATAATAATATCACCCCAAACATTACTCTCAACTATCCACGTGCAACGTATGTGCTTTATACTAGTTTTATCAAATGTAATAATAAACACTTATATGCGATACTTAATTATTTATAGCAAAACTCGTATTATTTAATTTTATTTTTACACCTGTATCGGGCGTGGCAACGTTGCTTGTCAACCAATAATTGGTACAACAATGTTATCGTTTTCACATAGAAGAGCGAGGTGGCTGCGCGACGGTGGAATAAAAAAGTTTAGAGGATACAAATTTCTGTTTTACGAAAGCGGGGATGGTTTGGGCAACAGGGTTGGTTTGGCAATACCTCCCATGACGCATGCGCTGACATGGATTAACATTTCACTATAAACACCCGCGTGTTTCTTTCTCACTCTCACTCTCACTCTCTTTGAAACATCTAGCCAGCTGAACACTCTGCTCCCTCCCAGATCAAAGAAAGACGATGGCAACGGTGGGGAGGATCAAGTTGGGCTCTCAAGGTCTGGATGTATCAGCTCAAGGACTGGGATGTATGGGAATGTCCTTCATGTACGGCCCTCCCAAGCCCGAATCCGACATGATCAACCTCATCCACCATGCCGTCAACACCGGCGTTACTTTCCTAGACACCTCTGACGTCTACGGGCCTCATACCAACGAAATCCTCATCGGAAAGGTAACCTTGAATGACTTTTGGGTTTTTGCTTTGGTGATCGGAGGTGATGTACTTAATTGATTGCAGGCTCTGAAGGGAGGGTGGAGAGAGAAAGTGCAATTGGCGACAAAATTTGGGATCACTAAGGAGGATGGGAAAATGGCGATTCGTGGGGATCCGGCGTATGTGCGTGCTGCTTGTATGGGAAGCTTGAATCGGCTCGACATCGATTGCATTGATCTCTATTATGCTCATCGTATTGACAATCGCGTGCCGATAGAAGTCACGGTATGTTTGTTTTCTCCTTTATCTATCTCTCTGTTTGCAGGATACTCCATGTGTCATACTGTGTTAGGCTTTTACTTTACATATAGAAATCACATTTGGAAAGGGTGGACCTTAGTTGCAGGAAACTCTTAATATGGTGACGTTTCTCTCTCGGAAACTCGCTTTTGCGATCCGAAGTTAAGAGCTCCATGGGATCTCGTCCCAAGCTAAGATGGGAACTCGATCCCGCTAGCTGGATAGAGATGCATGAAACAAATGATAGAATCATGAAAATCAAACTCTTTTCAACTCAATTCCTTATTCTCTTCCTTCAAGTTCTTAAAGTCTCCTTGTCTGTTGCTATCTATGTAAACTATGCTAAACAAATGATAATACTCTTTACGCATTTATTTATTGAAGCCGCTCCCAGCCTCAGATTCTTCTTAGTGCTTACGCTTCCCCACCCCCGCTCCTGCCCCCGCCCCGGCTTTGTGCAACTAAGGGGTGGACAATTGGAGTGTCTACCTAAGGGAATTGAGTTCAGAGGCGAGAAAGTATGTTAAAGAAGAATAGAAGGAAAAAAACTGAGGGTAATAAACAGAACATACGGTGCAGAGGAGTGGCCAATGGCCATGTACCATGTTGGCAACAAAACAGTAAAGGGGTATAATTGCTACCACCAATTATCAAGTTGATCTCCAACTTCAGAAAAAATGGGGACATGGATGATAACACGCATGTATACTGCAACACGCGTTGATTATTTAAGAGTTTGGACATCTGTAAGAGTTTGCTCAAATTTGCTCAAATTTTCATATTTATAAACACATATAATTAGCAGTTAAAATTTACAATGTAATGATACAATTACGGGGGCATAGCTATATTTGTTAGAAAACACTGACAATACAATAATATGGGGTTTCCTAGAATTCGGAAATGTAGTAAATGTGTGGGTTTTAGTCTGAAAGACAATTAAGTCGTTGGCTAAAGATGTAAATGTAATCCAGAATCTAGACAGGAAGCTCTTAGCTTTTGCGACCAGAACTATGTAAAAACTACTAGTCAGACAGAAGGGTCTTAGCTGTTGGGTACAAATGCTTTTCGCGAGTCGCCAGCCAAAACAAATCGACCTTGAGCAACCGATGATCAAAGTTGCAAAGATCCCTAAATTGGAGGTCTAAAACACTGGATGTAGGTACAATACTCAAATGGGGCTAGTTTCGACAACGGAGCGTCCTGCCTTATCCTCAGCAGAGATGATCTCATTGACGTCTCCTGCTACAAGACATAGAAGAAGATGATCTCATTGAAGTCTCCTGCCGACCACGTCGCAACCCCATCGCAAACGAAGAAGAAGAAGAAGAAGAAGAAGAAGAAGAAGAAGAAGAAGTGTGAAATTGAAAAAGAGAAGTGGTGTCTCTGTGTGCTTTTGGGGTACTGTTGGGGCTTGGGTAAGGGGAGGGGTGGGTGATTGGTGAGTGGGCGGGTGGGTTTGTGAAGAAGAAGTGTGAAATTGAAAAAGAAAAAGAGAAGGAAAAAAAATTAAACTTGTCCGAACAAAATTGCCCCTGACGGATTTGGCTAGATCGTTAGGAATTTGGACGGAAGTCCTTACTTGTTACAAATTTGAAATTACAGACCCTTATGTGTAAAAAATAAACTTTGGGACCCTCAAGTGAGACTTTGGGGTACTTTTAGGGTACTAACATGTATTTAACCCTAAATCCTTCATCTTCCACTCTGTACCATTTCTTCTCCTGCTGGACTTTTGGGATTAGTGGTTGCTCTAGACCAATATCAACCCAGATGCTTGCAAGCTTCCCCCTTAACTGCTCCGCCGTGAATTAATTTACTCTTAAGGGTTTCTGGGTGGGGCTCCCAGTTCTAGTTAACATATCCACATCAATATATTCCATAGAAAACCCTGATATCCTGATCCAAACTGTTTTTCTCCGTGTTGTCTACTTTGTTGTTTAAAAGTCTGCTTTCCACTTCTGGGTAGATAAGCTGTGGTCCACAATAATCCAAGGATTGTCCACCAGAACATGATCCTTGTCTTCCTGTCTAGAGAGTTTAGAGATTAAAAAAGTCTTCTTCTGAACCAACCAGCTTAAGATCCCCTTGTATCTGCCATTTTCAGCGAAGCCTATGTTGTAAAGAACCGAGCAACAAAGACTTACTAATTAGTTTGATAGTTAGACCCTTCTTGCATGGCTTGCGCGGAAGCCTCGAATGTTGTTATTGGGGCCAAGTATCCCAGCCTCATTAACTTAGATCCTTTATTTGCACTGCCAAATCTTTTAATCATGATTCTCCTCGTCTAATGAGTAGCTTTCGACTGTAGAATTGTTTGCGATAACTTATTCATGTAAGACATATGCGGTGGGGTGCGGTACCTTTTGCTGGAGATGTAGCGGACTTTGGTTATCCATTTCGGTCATGGAAGAGTGGCTTTCAAGTTTACTGAATTTGCTAATTTTCTTGGCACTACAAAAGCTCCAAGCAGCTGTATCATCCCGTGGGTCGACCAGATCCATTCCATAGGGGGCCAATTTGAATGGCGGATTTGATGCATTCTCTGCACTGGTGAGAGAGACACACAAACCGTAGAGAGGGAGAAAGTCTTAGAGAGAGTTTTTGAAGGTGGGGAGGCTCTTATGAAAGATTTTATGGGCACAATTTGGTGGACATGGGCTTTTTGTTCTAAGCGCACATTGACGAATATGAGGCATAAAAAGGCTCTAATTGAGGAACAGATTAACAAGGCGTTCTGTAGCTCGGAATAATGATGAAGTTTCTTGGAGGCTTTATCAAACACCTCGTACACATTTAATCCTACAACTATCTAGTTCTAAAGTTCTAATTAATTGGGAGCCGGTGTCAAAAGCCTTGGTGAACTACGGCCGTAACTGTAATCATTCTAAGAGAGCGAAGTTCCTTATTGGGTAAGTTCCGACCCGCATGAAAGACGTAAAGGTTTGGGCACTGTCTTGAAGAGAGGCTTGTGAAAATTGACATGTCTGTGAAGATGCTCACTACCGGTTGGACAAAAGGACCTTATGAAACTTGATTATTCCCTGGGTTTGCTTTCTCAAGCAGACAGTTTCTCTGGGGCCTAGGCCTCCCAAAGGTAACAAAGGCATGCATAGGTTTCCTCGCATTAGATGAAGACCACCCGTCGAGTGCAAAGGTAGAAGAGAGCTTGACTGCAAGACACTTGTCTAGTTGAAGGACAAAAGTTAGCCTTAGTGATTTGACAGTGCTGAGTGGAAGGGCCGTCCGTTAGCGGATAAATGTTACTCTAGGGATAACGGGCTGATCTTCGCAAAGAACTCATATCGACATGAAGGTTTGGCACCTAAATGTTAGCTCTTTGCCACATGGAGTTGTAGTATGTTCAAAGGGTTGGCTGTTTGCCCATCAAAGCGGTACATGATTGTGTTTAGAAATTGTGAGACTGTTCGGTCCATATAACGCCCCTTCTGAGCTATGTCACACGGACTCTTAAAAATGCTTGAAGTAACCGCGTCGGACACTCGACACTTGGACGGACATGGGTATGAGATTTGTATCTGACACATCTCATAGGATATGCCATTAGTCCCCGTGTCTTGTGTTTTCAAAATTAGACAAATCCGACACTTCGACACGTTTCTGACCTGGACACTCGTACCGAGTTCATGTAACATAGCTTTAGAGGTCCTGATACAGAACAAACTTTAATAAGGGTGATTTAAAGCTGTCATTTAATCAAGTACTCTAAAAGCTTAGGCTTATAAGTTTTGTAATTAAGAAGCTAGAGTTTTGAAGCTATGGTCGGGATTTATGGGCTGTACAGGTACTTTGAAATACAGTGCTCGTAAATGGTACTGTGAACAGTTTTTTGTTTTATTAAATTGATAGAATTTAGCGACCCTAGAATCTCACTATGGCACTCAAGGAGTCTCACCTAGAAGATAGTCAACGGGGTCTCGCCACTGAAAGATAACAAAAGCTATAGAAAATTCTGTTACTTGTTGGAATAGCTCTCAGAATGCTTGCATATATAGAAACAAAATAGACCTTTCCTACTAAGTAAAGGATTCCTATGTTTTAGAGCGTTCGATAACCAATGGCCGTACGAAATAAAACAGGAGTTCTAATCCACCACAAATCTTGATTACCAAAATACCCTCGTGATGCTAACACAAAATCCCAACTCATTTTATTTAATGCTTTCTCTAGGTCTATCTTCTAAGCCACTGCTCCATTTTGGCCTTTCAAGATTTAAAATGGTGCATCATTTAGTGGGCCATGACCACTTTATTGCACCCTGTCCATCTGGAGCGAGCTGCACTTGGTACTTTCAATTAACAAAGAGAGAATGGGCCATATTTGGCTCACAATTATCTTCACAATCAACTTCTAAATGGTCTTACAGAGAATGATTGGTCAGAGCTGGTTGAGAGTGGTCGGGCTTTCTAACTAGGAGTGAATTTAATGAGTGTGTCATTGAAGTTTGTAGGATTTCGACTTGTCAGAAATACTATGCACCAACTTAAAATGGGGCTTTAGGTTAAGCAGGACTAAGGACCAAGGATTTAAGGTTAAGCAGGACCAAGGACTGAGGCAGGGTACTTGGAGGGCAATTTCGATTCAAGTAGGAGGTCCAGGAGTGAAGTAAAGATGGATAGTCAACATGTATCAGAGACTAAGAAGCACGGACTCGGGTGCGGGTGCGGATATGCGGATACGGCATTTTAAAAATTTTAGGATACGGGTGCGGCGAGGATACGGCATATTTTATAAATATTTTTTTAATTATGTATACTTACTATTTAATTTTTAAACAATTTAAATCTTAATAATCATAATATATGCGTTTGATATATGTGAAAAGATATTAATATTCCAACTAAAGTAGTGTGTTTTTAAGTTTAATGGGTTCTTTTGTAAATTTTAAAGCTTTCAACCAAATTAGTAAGAATTTGTTAAGTTTAATGGGTTGTTTTATAAATATAAAAATTGTAGAACTGAACATAATAAAGTTTTTATGTGGTATTACTTTTATTTCTTTGAAATACTGGGGTTGGTTTATGTAATAACTTAACAATTGGGGTCCTTAAATAATATAGCAAAACTAATGTCTAAAACAGTGACATATCTGAGAACATTGACACATGCACAGAACACCAACGACTCCTTCTCTGGAAGCAGCCGCACGGCGCACGGCGCACGGCTCACGGCTCACGCCACAGTGGGTCGCCGGTAAGTCCCCTTCTCCTCCTCCTCTCTTCTTCTTCTTCTTCTCCGTCTTCTTCTACTTCTTCTCTCCAGTGTCTCCTCTTAGATTGCCGGTGGTTGCCGGAGTTCCCGATGGTCGCCGGTGAGCCGATACGCACCCGGGATTTAAGAAATTAAAAAAGTAAAAAAAATGGTGGACACGCACCTGACACGCACCGGTGCCGCACCCGCACCCGCACCCGACGCGTATCTGGTGCCGGTACTTCACCCTAAGTGTCGTACCGGTGCTTCATAGATCAAAGAGATATCTTTAAGTATCTTTGAAGGATGGAGAGATTGACGATGATGTTGCCCGAAGGATAAGATCAGGTTTGTTAAAGTCGAGGTTTGCTTCCGTGATCATAACCTTCCTATAAAGTTAAAGGGAAAACCTTATAGGTCGGTAATGCAGCCAACAGTGTCATATGGCTTAGGATTTTGGACAACCAAGAAACACCGTGCATATAAGATGAGTGTAGCCGATATGCGAGTGCTTTGGTGGATGTAGGGCCTTACAAGGAGGGACATACTATGAAATGAGGATATTTATAACAAAGTGGGGGTGGTTCTAATGAGTTAAGGACGATGGCACATAGGTTAAGATGGTATGGTTATGTCCAACTTAGTCCTTTAGATGATCCTGTAAGAAGATAGGGAGCAAAGCACCTCTCGCGGTCGAGATATTATGTTCGACATATACTGACACCAGGACTTCTAGCAAACACTTTCAGACACATGTTAGACACCTCTCAGTGGTGTGTATTTCGTATTAATTTTTAGTTATCGGTCATCATGTTGGACACCTTACACACAAGTGTCAGACACTTCTGCATAAGGTATCCAACACCTATGGGCAGAATTTCAAAGTTTTGAACTTAGTTTGAGGTCATAATGGAGTGTTAGGGAAGGTTGGGGTTGTATTTTAAATTGAAAGAGTAGGGCAAACCCCAACGGTAGATTGTATTACATTTTGACTTTTGCCTGACTGAGAGGGAGAAAGGGCTCTTCGACGAGAACAATCTAGGATAGAAGACGAATCTCTCAATTGGTTAGTGTGTGCAATGAAGAGGTTGATAACTGAGGTTGAGAAGACAATAAACGTGGTGAGGCAATTGATGTTGATCGAATCTTGGTGGATGGAAGATAACAAAGCCGTTTATGTCTTCCTTTTGGCTTGTCTCTATTGATAGGTTTATACAAGTTTCAAGCACATTTCTTTGTGAAAAAGCAAAACAGTAACTAATAAACCACAAATTAAAGTTATACTTGAAATCAAGTCACTATACATAATAAGTTGCATGTATATACCTGTATATGTGTCTGTGTGTGTGTGTGTGTATGTATTTGTATATTTATATATAGGGGCCTGATCAACACCTAACATTGGGAAAGTGCTTAACATACACATACATACATATATGTGTATATATATATATATATATATTTGTGTGTGTTTATATATAGGGGCCTGATCCACACCCACCGCCAAGAAAGTATTTATTTTCCCGGTGCTGATTTGAGACGTCCACGGTTCCTTTTTCACTTGCTTAACTGCCGCTCTTTTAGTCGGTTAGCGAACCTAACACTCTTGCAACTTGTCTTTCCACATTACACCACTCGCGACTTTAAAGTCCCTTAATCCCGTCTAACCGCCCCTCTTAGAGGCGGTTGACCGTCACTCTTCGACTCGGTAAGACGAGCTTAAGGGATTTTAGGTCCCACAAAATCCCCTTTTTACTCATTTCCTTTTCACTTTCCCTTTCCTCATCCTTCCACCCTTATCTCATTCCCTATTAGTCACTACAATTCATCACTTCCATCACCATTATCTTCTAAGATTCTATCACCAATTCATCACCACAGTCTTCAAATCTCTAGTCACAATCACAAGTTCATTGAAACCCTATCTTTACTCTGCTATTCAAAGCCCTTGCCACAATTTCAAGTTCTTCAAAGCCCTAGACACAAATTCAAGTTTTTCATAATTCTAGCCACATTTAGAGCAATTAGCTTGAAGGAAAGAAATCATAGCAACAACACAACATAGTAAGTTACTTCTTTCATTTCACATCATAATTTTTACTTGCATTTCACTCATTGATCGTTTATAATACTTATTCACTTTAGATTTCCATATAAAACATGGATGCATTTGGAGGAAATAAGTTTGTGAAGATTCTCATCCACCTTACAAGGTTAAGTTTTTCAAACACCGGAAGAAGTTGAAGAATACTATAGACTGTATTGAAAGAAGTTTAGTTGTGGTATTCGAATTAGTATGACTAGAAAACATGTCAATACAGACCAAATTTTTTCCTGATATAGGAGTGTCATAGAGGAGCACTAAATGCACCTCCAGTTTTTCGAATTAGTGATGATAGGCAATAGAGGGAAAAAAAGAGGGACACCCTTCTTGATATCAGTATAAGGCCAAATTGTTTGTTGTCCACAAAAAGAACATAAATTATTGGGTTGTGATGGGAGTTGATTTGAGCTATAATCGTCAATTGACGACGCATAAAATGGTATGTTGGTCAAATTTATTTAAATAGATGAATAAACTTGGTGCACTAACAATTGATGCTGACAATGGATAAGGTTAAGATACCACCTTGTAGGATGATGAGTTTACTTTTTTAAGTCAAGCCAGGAAGTGAAAGATAAATTGAGTTTCACTAACACAGAGCTTCGAAATCTCACTTTGGCTCAAACGAGAGAGGATTTCAGAGTTAGTGAGATTTTTGAGATTTTCTATAGCATCGAACTAGATGATGAGAACTAGATTAGTACGATATTTTAGGTGGGGATGCTCGTTCGAGGTTGCTTACTAAAACTTTGGCAGCGTTGTGATGTTTGACTCCACATACCACACAAACAAGTACTCTATGCCTTTTGCTCCATTTACCGCAGTGATTCACCACTACAAATCAATGTTATTCGGCTTTCTCTACTTAGATATGAGGATGAGTCATTTACGTGGTTATTTTGAAAACGTGGCTTGAAGCAATGTACAACATTCCACCAAAAACCATCATCACTAACCAAGATTTGGCAATCAAAGAAGGGATCACGATAGTCTTGCCAGTTACTCACCATGGCTCGTGTACATGGCACATTAGCAACAAGTATCCGTCCCGGCTACACAATGTTTATGCAAACCATCCAACGCTCAAGACTGACTTCAATATTTGTGTTACGTGTTTGGGAGAATTGGGCGAGGTTGATGGATGACTACTTGCACAATCATGAATAGTTGAAGGATTATATGAGTTCAAGACACAATGGTTGGGGCTTACACAAAAAAGCTTTTAATAGCTGGAATGATTACGACGTCGAGTAGCGAAGGTATGATTCCTTCTATGATGGTACGTAGGTAACACCTCAAGCATAATTGAAACTGTAGTTGAGGTGCAAAAAGCCCTTGACAAACATTTTTTTTTCTAGAAAGAGAAGTAGATTCTACCACTGCGTATAAAAAATGATGCATTGTGTTTTTTTCACCTTTAGAAGCGTATGCGGTTAAATTATATACAAATGAAATGTTTAGACAGTTTCAAGAGGTGTTCCAAAAGTCAATCAGTATAGTATAAGAAAACTATTTTTAATATTGTAATCGGACCTGAAAGTGTATGCTTTGACAAATGTGCCAAATATTATCAATCCGTCTTCTTCTTCGGCTCCAAAAAACTGAAAACATTCCACTGTATCTCGTTTTTTTGGATATCGGCTTTATTAATTGCGACTAGTAAATGTTTGAGCGTAACGGTATACTTTATCGACATGCGTTAAAAACTTTTTTACTTGTAAGGATTCTCATGGAATTAGGAAAGACTACTTCTTAGATTAGTGGACTTAGGAAGCTAACAAAATCATGTTCATTTTCCTTACGTGGCTCATGTCACAGTAGATTTTGAGCAGTCTGAGATACTGCGATATAATCACCTTTTAGCATTATGAATGGTCTATCTTTAGACGCTACTTCAACAATGGAGGGGTATAATTATTTAGTTGATGTTGCCGCAAGGGGGTAGGAGACTCCCATCTCTTATTTAAACAATCAGATGCCGATGCCTATTGGCATGTATATCATGCTTTAACATTCCCCCTGACGTGCAGACTCCAATTGCACATGGAAAGACAATTCAGTGAGACATAGATCAAGGTGCACTACCACCAAGTGCACAAATAAACAGACAGATTGCAAACTGCATGCTATAAAAAGGGGACCAAATTTGCAAGCAGGATATATCGAATCCAAAACCTTGCCAAACCAAAGCTCTGCTACGATATTTAGTAACCATCTATTCTAAAAGTTTAAGCTATTAGAGGATAGTCCCAACAATTTATATCATGCCTAAATCCTAAGTTTTTTGGTAATTGACACTGGCAGTTGCACTAATGTTGTCAATGAAGAAGCCATGAAGAAATTGGTTTTGAATGTTGAGCTTTAACCTGAACCTTACTTTTGGCATTGGTTACTGATACCAAGTTGAAGGTTGATCTATGATGTCAATTCACTTCTGGCATTGGTTCCTCTATGGAAATTATTATGTTGATGTTTAGCTGCATCAATGTTGTCATTTTCTTTTGCATCGTAGCTGGCTTTTGGAACATAACGTACACTGTGCTAGATGTGCAAATACTTATTCGTTTATTAATGCTTCCAAAGGCTCACCTCACGTGTGCTACCAACTTGCCAGAAAAAATCATTATTGCTTCAGCCGGTTCCTCCTTCTGACGGTATTCTTAGCCGTGCTTCTAATTCGCCGGAGTTTTGAGTTTTTATCAGTTGAAAAGAATGATGCAACACGAAAGGCGTGGTACCTCAGTTTTATTTTTCTTTCTATCCAAGTTTTCTTAGGGTTTGTGTTCTATGAATTAGGCTGTGAGGTTTGAGGTTCGTTTCTTAAGCATATTTGGATTACTGAAATTGGAATAAAGCCTTGGGCTTAAATATCTAGTTCCTCTCCTTGGCGTAACCTTTTCCTCCTTCCAAATTCTCCCTTTTCTTTTATCTGTCTCGAATCAGGTTCCCTCTTTAATTCTCTTTTTAACAAACATAGAGGAGAAGTATGTATGTTTCTAAGAATTTTGTTCACCTCTATTGCTTGAAAGGGTCACGGAGTTCTCTGATGTTCAACTAGATGCACTCATTGTTGGGATTTGGATTGTTTCTACCGGTAATTGTATGGTACTTTTTCTTCTTGACATTAAATTTAGGTGGGCATTTGGAGTATAGGTCCGTTAGTGCCATTAGAATTGCATTCAGAGGTTCGTTATCCTCAGTGATTGGTGCCACTTCCACTGACTAGAATCCATATCCTTAAGCTGAGAGAATCTGTTTGAGGTTGGAATCCCGTTCTGAGGAGGAGATAGCAGTGTCAGATATGTTTACAAGGTGGTAAGTACTTGAGTTGAAGTGGTGACTAAGGTCACAGAAGCATTTATAGCAGGATTGATATCAGGAATCTGTTTCAGCAACCCCTTCTTGCTCTTTTTGGTTTTTTCCGTGCAGTATTCCTTCTTATGACCAAAGACTTTTCAGTATAGACACCTTGTAGGGTTCCATTCTATTCAACTTTTATCCATTAAACTTATTATTAGGACCTTTGAGTAGAACAATGTCTGCCAGACTTTTTTACATCAATTCCAACACACACTGTAGCGTATTTTAGCCTTTGGTGGAAGTTATACTGTCCTGACATGGTTTACCAACTGAACTTGTGATTCTACTCAACATAGGGGGAACCAAAATTGAAGAGGCAGCTCTGGTAGTCTTAGTCAGATAGGAATGGCACTGAAGCCCCTCCTCTCCCAAGGAGACATCTGGTGACCATAGCTTAGTAATCAGAGACTTGTTATCGAAAGACCAGGTTCCCATCTCCGTTATCTTCTCAACTGTCTCATGGTCCTCGAAGACTACAACGTAAACACCAGATTTTAGAAGGCTAAGGGTGAAGTTGCCGGACCTTTTCCAACGGCGTTGAAGAATCCCTTCGTGGTACGGAAAGGAGGTCTCCGACCGAGCACATAGGAAACACAGGAGTTTTACTGGTTTTTCCAGCTCTGGATTGACATCCTCCTGGGAATATTCCACGCCTTTATGCCCGTTGATCGTTTAATGGATTATCAAGTCAAGCGGTAGCTCCTGCGGCTTTTTCACAGTTTGCTGCCGCGTATGACTTGTTTAGTTGCACTTGAATCTGAGGAGAACCAGAAGAAGATGAGTTCCTATTCATTTTCTATGAAAATAGATGTTTGTAAGGTCTGTCTCATTGATTTGGAAGAGGCCCCACTCACACGTTGAGTAATAGCTGCGTGTAACTGGACAGGAGAACTACCCTCATCTTCACGTGGCGTTTGTAAATGTTGAGGAAAAGTGCATACAGATGCACGCGGTGGCAAGTTATCAGAACTGGTTGGTGACGGGTGGTCGTGAGACTCAGTGCCATGAGATGTCGATATTTGGAGATTCTAAGGTCCGAATATTCCCTTTGAGAAACTTCATGGCCATGTGTGTATTAGTGTTGACGTGTATTTCAATTCCTGCTTAAGAGGACAATTTCGGTGTTTGGAGCTGTGGCCGGTGTTGCTAGAGTTTGTGCTCAAAATCACTGCCTAAGAAGTCAAAACTGAAGCCGGACAAGACAGAATCGTAGTCAGAGATAGGATTTCAGGCTGTAAGTGGTTGACATCGAGCTTAGCTTAGCTGCTTAGGAACCCTAATTTCAGGCATGGTAGTGCCATGAGTGGTACTCCACTGTTTTCCAACAGAATCTTTCAAATGGATCTCCCGGAGGGTGACAGGCTATCGGACGTACGAACTATGGTTGGTTGCATAGACGGATGAGAAGTAGCTTGAATTAATTCGTTGGGAGATTATGGGAGAGGTGACCGGAAATCACCATCAGTTGAGAGCTCCAAATGCTGAATGTGAATCTTATTCTGTTATGTCAGTTATAGCAATCCTGTTCTCTTAGCCCCGAAGCATGCAGTAATAGATGCCTGGACATTGCTTCTGTAAGCAAAGCGTGGTTATATGGCTAGCATATGTTGAGACAACCTTTTGCTTTGTTCTTATCCAAAGAAGTCAAGAAATTATTGTTTCCGTCGGTTGAATAATTAGGTGGCCTGGTGCATGATGGATGTTAAGGGCCATATCTGTCAATGCTTCAATATATTATAGTTTTCCTGATAAAGTATTGTTTTACAGCAAATGATTATGGGCACCGTGTATTATTACTTTATCTTTGTTTGTGGATGATGCATCTCTTGCTTATAGCTGTTTTTAAATCTAAACCTTCTTTTGCAAGATGGGAGAACTCAAAAAGCTTGTTGAAGAGGGTAAGATAAAATATGTAGGTCTGTCAGAGGCCTCTGCTTCAACAATTAGAAGAGCACACGCTGTTCATCCACTGACAGCTGTGCAAATGGAGTGGTCATTGTGGTCGAGAGATCTGGAGGAAGATATTGTTCCTACGTGCAGGTGTGTCATCTTTTTTGCTAATGAATCTGTTTAGAATTTATTGGGATATATATGATTCTGATTTCTTTTCTCTCATACTTATTCAGAGAACTTGGCATTGGGATTGTACCTTATAGTCCTCTCGGACGGGGATTCTTGTCATCAGGTCCGAACTTGGTTGAGAACTTGTCAAAAGACGACTCTCGAAAGGTTTGTTCTTATAACATGTTTTCTTTAAAACTCCATAGTGGTATTTGTTGAGGATGATATACATTGCCAGATCATTTGCAAGCTCTCGATTGCACGTGCGGAGACAAATCAATAAAAATCAATTCAAGGTGCATCACCACCACGTGCACAAATAAACATGGTGCAAATTACCCTAGTACTAACAGGGGATCAATCTACAAGCAGGACGATTCGAACCCAAGATCTTGCAACACTAGAACTCTGTTTCCATGTTAAGTTACCATCTACGCGAAAAGATTAGGCTTTTAGAGAATGGGCCCAATAATGTATATCATCCTTACGCATAATTTGCTTGTCACATTTCTATCGTCTTCCTCCACTACATAAAGCTACAGAGAACTTATCACTCTGTGCGCTATGCATTATTTTTAGGGCCAAAATAAAACATCCCTAAAATTGAGTCTTCAGATTAAAGAAGCCTCGACAATATTGTCTATCAAAAAAATCTAGAAATTGTGTGCACTCCATATGCACGTGCCTAAATGTATATTTTTCCTTACAACATCACATAATTTGTCTAACTGTAGTAGGGTAACACTCGTCCAACTGTACGATACAGCCTTATGATAATATCAATATTTGGAAAGAAAGCATAGAAATGACCAAGACCATCCACCAGTGGATCATAGCACACCGGGTGAAGTCAATCACTTGGGCTCTTGAAGCTTGTTTCACAGGATCATGTTCAGCTTGTCAATCTGGTTTCCAAGGTAGCCATCCATTTGATGTGATGGTATATCTCCTTGACCTGAGGAAGCAATCTTAAGTCATGGCGAGGAGTTTACTGTTGACCAAATAACCCTTTGTTCATATTCACAATACCAAGCATCCATCTAAGAATGGTTTGCATCGATTGCATCGGAGCAGAGAGTCATGAAGGCCTTT
Source organism: Escallonia herrerae (assembly GCA_033070095.1). NCBI lineage: Eukaryota > Viridiplantae > Streptophyta > Magnoliopsida > Escalloniales > Escalloniaceae > Escallonia > Escallonia herrerae. Next base: position 168,744 of record JAVXUP010001821.1, on the reverse strand, counting down.
TTTTTTTTTTTTAAAAAATGTTAAATTTTTCTGCCTCAATGTTATCTTAAGAATCTGAGTCCCGAAGGCTTTTTATTTTCGATTTGCCTGCGTCAAGGTTACTTATCCAAACACTGACATTTTGGGCTTATGTAAAGTAAAAACTAATTATTGACTTTTTATGGTTCTTTTTAGATAGATAGATATATCTTTTCTTTTTCATAATTATTTTTAGGGACCGTTTGGTACTCTTCTCATCATTACTATGTTACTTGACGCCCTTAAATATCTCCATGCAGCTGTGGCCCGTCTTGTTTTAAAAGATTTTGCTATAGTTTGGTCTATGCGCAATTATCGATTGAGAAATGCTCTTAGGCTGTTCGCGCTATGGTGTTGTCACATAAGAGATCAGTCTTCCCATTTTAAACTTTGTGCTTCCAAAGTGAGAAATTTGGTGGCTGTTCTTTTAATTACTTGATTCTTCTAAATGAAGAAGATCAATGTTTGTGGCAGTTCTTGGAGTGATGTAAACTGAACATGCAAGTCTAAATGCGGTAAATATAATTTTCTGAAGTACAACAATGCTGAAACTCAGAAAATGTCTTGTATTTGTGCTCGAGCTTGAGTACGTGTGGTGATTTGAATTACAAGCCAGTATTCAGTTACTGCTTTTAGCAGATTAGACAGGTTCATATAATACTTCTTGGTTATCCCTCTTAGCTTTGCCACACACACTGCCGTGCCAAAACCACTGCTATAAGAGCACCATACTGTGGTTCAGGGGCTTGCTTGAAACAATATAGCCCGAGCTTATTGTTTCACCATGAGAAAAATATGCTCGTCAAAAAGGAGAAGAAATGCATTTATATACATTGTTCCTAAAAAGTTGAAGCATTTGTTGTTCAAATATCTCTGTAATGTGGTTATGCAATTTATGTACCAGTTTAAAGCTACCCATCCGTCTTTTTGCAGAATATGCCTAGGTTCCAACCTGAGAATGTTGAGCACAATAAAAGGATGTTTCAGCGGGTTACTGAAATGGCGGAAAAGAAGGGATGCACTACAGCGCAGCTGGCACTGGCGTGGGTTCATCACCAAGGAAACGACGTGTGTCCCATACCTGGTACTACAAAATATGAGAACTTCAACCAGAACGTGGGAGCACTGTTGGTGAAACTAACACCTGATGAGATGGCCGAACTCGAATCCTTTGCCTCGGTGGATCAAGTTAAGGGTGAAAGACATGTTTCCATGTCTACTACTTGGTTATATGCAAATACCCCGCCCTTGTCTTCATGGAAAGCCGACTGAAGATGTGTCAACTTGTTGACATTCGTCGTTCGTCACTAAGTTGTTCCCTGGAAGTGATTGAATAACTTGGTAACCGAGTCAACTGCTCTTGGTACCATGCTTGGCAAAACTAGCTGTTTGTTTGTGGTATTCTTGCCATTGTTAGTGATCGAGATGTTAAAATTTCTGCACTTGGTATCTTTGAATAAATTACTAGGGTTTGGGCACAGGCAATGCCTGTGCGGATGCAAATTATAACGTTGCTTGATGGGAGTTTACAAAAGTTTCAAAAATCACAAAAGATAAAAGGTGGACTCCGGAAAACTATAGGAAGACAAAATAGAGCAGAGATGGTGAGAAAAAAAATTAGGAATTAGCGGAGAGAGTTTTACGCAGCTACAAATGGATGGGGAGAGAGGTGGGTAATGAGGCTGGAAAGTAGGAGAGAATTAGGGGGTGTGTTTAGAATTTAAATTTCTTTAATGGCAGTTGTTAATCTTTTTAGGGAGAGGTAGAATGGGGCTCAAAAGTGGAATAAACAGTACAATTGAAAGTTGGAATAAGGCTTATGGGTGCTATCCGTAGTGGTACAAGATGATGCTTTCCTTAAACTTTCTTCACGACTTAGCTTTACAGTTTATTAACTGAAAGCAAGCCCATACAAATAATTTACATAAATAGAAGGAAGGCTAAAGCTATAAATACATGGCTCATACAAACTTCCAAAGATTGATTGTAATACAAATATCAAAGGCTGTCCAAACATCCATTACAGACAGCACCACTCAAATATTCATCTCATCCACTGTAATTTACGAAACATCATTCATTCATGGCTTTTACTAGCCATTTGCAGTCAGGCACAAAAACAACCAAATTCCCCAAAAAGTATGTACGCGAGCTATTAATGACGAGGAGGAAGGGGGCTAAAACTCCCCAAGTGTTGTGTGAAAAGAAATTCTTTGCCAAGTTTAGCAAACGTGGATTTTAGTTGGAACACGTGTCATTCTTGGGGCATGTGATTTCGGGAATTGCTGTGGACCATACAAAAGTATGACTAGTGCTGAGCTGGAAAATGTTAGCTACTATATTCTCGATTTGTAGTTTCCTGGTTTAGCAAGCTACTGCCGTAGGTTTGTGGAAAGACTTTCTAGAGTTGAAGTCCATTTTCTAATCTAACTCAAAAGAAAGTAATCCCAAATGTGAATCAAGTTCTCAAGAATTCAAGCAAAGATTAATGTCAGCACTTATCTTGATGTTACGGAATCTTAGCGGTAATGTTATCGCATGAAATGATACTTCAAAGAAAGGATTTGGCAATGTTCTCATGCAAAATTGCAAAGTCATAGCATATGCTTGTAGGAAGCTGAAACCATATGAGCAGAACTATCCTACGCATGACATGGAACTAGCTGCAATTGTGTTTGCTTTGCACAAGTAGCAATATTACTTTTTTGGAGCAAAGTTTGAGGTATTCACTAATTATTATAAAACTTTAAGCTACTTGTTTTCATAAAATGAGTTGAACATGAGACAATGAAGATGAAGAGTTTGTCAATAATTCTAACTGTACGATACAATATCACCCGGGCAAAGCTAATGTCGTGGTTGATACCCGAAGTGGAAAAGCTATTGTTGCATGTTTAATGATCAGAACAAGAAAAATGCCAGGTGATGTTTATATCTCGAGTCCATGTGAACTTCAGCGTGGAATTATTTTTCCAAACATTCAAGTGCACAAAAGGACGATATAGAGCTCCTAGAAATCAAAAATAGTTTGGATCAAGGATTGAACAAAACTACACGATATGAGGAGATGGCTGGTTGAGATTCAGAAATCATGTTTGTGTACCTAATAATACAGATCTGAAAAGGGGGAAGTCATAGAAGTACCACATCACAATAAGTATATTAATTATGAACAACAATACCTTGTATTCAATTTTATGCTAAACAAGCAACATCTTTTATGCAACTAGTCTATATTGACGAACATCCTAACGATTAATGCCCAACAAATAAAAAGTGACTTGGTCTAAAACATAATAGTAGAAGCATCAACTGTAGTCTACATCTTATGTAGATTGCATTCAGTAAGCTCAAACTCTAGTTTTAGTCTAACTCAAATGTAACTCCAGTTTCAGAAACAAATTACAAACCAAGAACTATCAACAATACATACTTCCTATTCAGCCTTAATAAGTTATAGGTGACTCCAACTTTGATCTATTTCAACACCTATAACAACCATGTATGATTTCCAAAGAATGAAATGTACAAAGACTTGAATCTAGCTATTGGTGGAATAACATGAAGAGAGGGATGACTGAATTTGATATATATGTTTGACATGTCAATAAGTTAAAGTGGGACACCTAAGGCTGGGAAGACTTCTACAGAGACATTTTACACACAAGTATAACTGGGAGCGCATTGCACTGGACTTTGTGACATGTTTGCTAAGAATTACACGTGGACACAACTCTACATGCCTTATAGTGGATCGACTTACTAAATCAGCTCACTTCGTCGTTTTTAATATGACTTAGTCGATGGAGAAGTTGGCTCGGTTGCACATTAATGAGATAGTATGACTTTTAGGAATTTTGATCAGCATTGTTTATGATTGGACCCGCATTTCATTTCACGATTTTGGAAAGCTTTTCAGAATGTTATGGGGGCTGAATTAGCACTTAGCACCGCATTTCATCCACAAACTGATGGGCCACATAAAGGACAATTCAGACATTAGAAGGTATGCTTCAAGGCTTGCACTATGTACTTGAAAGGTAGTTTGAACACTCATTTGCCTCTTGTCGATTTCTCTTATGATAACAGTTATCAATCTAGTACCAAAATGACACCATTCGAGGCATTACATGGAAGGAAATGCAAATATCCTATTTGTTGGGATGAAATAGGTGAAAGGAAATTGCTTTGTCAAGAGATAGTTCAGAAAACTACTGAGAAGGTCAAGCTGATTTGGAAGCGGTTAGTAACATACAAAGTTGAAAAAAAAGTTATGCGGATGTCCATAAGAGGAATTTAGAGTTTGGTGTGGAAGATCATGTGTTTGTCAAGATATCTCCATTTATAAGATTTTGGGAAGAAAGGACAATTGACACCTCGTTACATAGGCCCTTTGGAATCTTGGAAAGAATTGGAGAAGTAGCTTATAGAGTTGTATTGCCACCAACATCGTCCAAAGCCACAATGTCTATCATGTATCGATGTTCCTAGAGCTCCTTGTAAGGCTTGTTGGAAAACCCATTGTCGAACTTGATTAATCGCCCTGTTAGCCAGATCCGTGACATGTGTCGTAGTATGAGCCTATTTAGGCCGAGATAATATGACCTATGTTAAGGAACCAATTCAGATTTTGGATCATAGAGAGAGTATTGAGAAACAAAATTATACGCTATGATGGTTCTACGGTCACATCATGGCGTTGAGGAGGCTATTTTGAGACTGAGGATGAGATTAGGGGAGGTATCTCCACTTATTTCAAAGTTGAGATAATAATTTAGAGGACTAGATTCCTTTCAAGAGGGGATAGTGTAAGAAGACCCTTATGTTGTGCATACATCCTTAAACATCATATTGCATCTTTAAGTTCATCTTATGATTGTTGACTTTCTAAGTGTTTATATGTTTAGGACCACTTAGGCTTGCTAGAAACTGTTATGGACTCCATTCACGTTTATTTTTAGCTTTAGGGTTGTAGTGAGTGAATTGATGGTTATAAGGGATTAATAAAGAAGAGAAGTCACTACAGCCTTTGGATTCTCACTCGAGTGTCTAAATTCAAAACCATTTTATTCTATCAGGTTTGTGACATCCAATTCCCAAAAAAAAAAAAAAAAAATGAAATATCAAATCAAGTTTGAGAAATCAATGATCACCACCCCTAAGAACAGAAAAATAAAAGAAGGAAAGAGATAGACCATTAGACTTGAAAATTGAAATCCGCCTCTTTTAAAAATTCTTGAAGTGATTGGTAGATTTAAGAATTCAAACCGTATGAAATTACAGTGGGAAGTTGTTCCCCACTATCCCTTCCCCCTCCCCCGTGGCCCTCCACCTTTTGAACAATTTTGTATGCTCTTGATTTTCTAGGGACAGATTCCTAGATTTACTTAAGAAAAATGACACAAGAATGTTTAGTTGACTCAAATACTAAAGAGACTTCTATTAGAGTTGAAATATTTTTGACTTTTTTTCTGTTTGAATTGTGATTTTTCTTATTACCCTAAGAAATAACGGGAGAGAATGATGCCTCAAAGAGGACAAGAAATTAGGGTGCCTAAATGGGAACATACGACATACCGTAGCTGGATTGTCACCCAATACATGTTAATATATGTACACTTTGGAAGTGTACCTGCCACTTGATGAAAATGGGTGTTTTGGGTACAAAATCCCTAATTGCCGTATACACAATTATCGATTCGACACGAATGCCAACAAGACCGAAGTATACCGGCTAGTATAGGGAGTCCTAAAACATGGTCTCTGATCAACTGTCCGATACACTTAAAAAGTGTACGATCGATAGATCAATAACCATATTTTTATGATATCCCTTTTAACATGACTACCAATAGTTTTAGTTTGTAACCAGACAGTACACCCGGCTTGTACAAAATAAAACCGACAAGTGCTCATGTTAAAGGGAATAATCTTCAAGAAAAGTGTTGTGGGTGTGGTTTGTCTCGATTGTCGGCTTAAGGGTTCTCTCTTTGCACAATTGCATGATACACGTCTCATTCTTAACCGTAATAGTTAATATCAAAGGGTGTGCAATGTGTTTAATTATACCAAAAGTTAAGAAACACTTTAGTACTATGGTCGTAGAGGTGAGGGTATAGTTGAGTTCAACTTGCTTCTTTTAAAGACGAAGAGTTTCAACCATCATGCTCGAATTGGTAGACTGTGACATCTACGCTAGTGTGTGTGGACTCTAAAACATTGAAAAAAATATTAGCAACGAAATCTGCACGTAAACACATAAAAGACAAAAACAATCATTAAAAATAAAAAAGGGCTAATTACACCCATGTCCCTGAGGTTTGGGGGTAATTATACGCGAGGACACAAAGTTTCAAAACGTAACTTACGTGACCAAAAACGTTAAAAAAAGTAACACTTTTATCCAACCGTCAGTATTCCGTCCAAAAAGTATAATTTTCGTCATTACGTATTTTGAAAATGGCAATACTACCCCTGTACAGTATATCGTCACAAAAAGTATAATTTTCTCTCTCCACAATTTAAACCCTAAATCTGAAGTCACCGCCGACAGCCTCCCTCCGCCGCCCCATGCCGCCAGCAGCCCCCCTCCCCACCACCGCCGGCCACAAACTCAACTGATCAGACCACCATGACCCAACAACGGGCCACCACCGTAGGCACCAGTCTCCTGCTAGACGCCTTACACCATTTTCGGCGAGGGCAGATGGCCAACAACGGCCACTGCTATTCTTCACCGGCGATTGCCACCAACCAAACACCAATGTACATCCCCATCAATCGGCCCACCCACGGCCGGCGACAGCACAACCACAACTACTCGCTTCCATAGATCGACCCACCCACCGTCGCTGTCGGAGCAGACCCACCACCAGGCATCGATCGCACCGGTGGGCGCGATGGTGCAAGCCCATCGTGGTGGTGATGGCGCTGCCTTGCTGGTGGTCACGGTGGCGCGCATCTCGATGGAAGAGGCCGGTGTCACGATGTAGCTCGGTGATGCTTGCGATCTCGAACGGCGCGGGGTACGGAGGTATGGCGACCGCGACAGGCAGATCAGTATGGCGACCGCGATCTTGCGGCGCCGGTGCCTCGCCAGAGGGCCTGCTACTGCGCTGACGGGGAAGGGGAAGGCAGACGGCGTGGGGGGTGTGTGGGTGCTGGGTGTGGGGAGAGGAAGAGGCAGCCGCGTGGGGGTGAGGTGGGGGCGCGGGGGGGTGGGGGTGGGTGCTGGGTGTGGGGAGAGGAAGAAGCAGACGCGTGGGGGTGGGGTGGGGGCGCGGGGGGTGGGGGTGGGTGCTGGGTGTGGGGAGAGGAAGAGGCAGACGCGTGGGGGTGGGGTGGGGGCGCGGGGGGTGGGGGTGGGTGCTGGGTGTGGGGAGAGGAAGAATAAACAGTAAATTAAGTGGGTAATTGATTTTAAAGTAAGGGGCAATCAAGTCTTTTTGTTAAAACCGTTAAGTATTTTTGTATTCCGTTTATCAATGGATATAAGTGTTACATTTTGAAACTTTGTGTCCTCGCGTGTAATTACCCCAAAACCTCAGGGACATGGGTGTAATTAGCCCAATAAAAAAAACTACAGACTGTATTCCTCTTAATTTTGGTCCCCAACAGAGTCGCTAGTGGGACAATGAGGAGATTCTCTAGTTTTAAGTCGCCATCTAATTCTTTGATTTAGTTAAAGATAATTAATAAGGAAAACAAGAAAACACTAAAATTGACTCTAGATCACAACTAAGCCATATAAGATGTAGAGCCTTAGAATCGGATTCAAGGACTATATTATATAACGAGAAGTTGTTAGGCCCCTCGTCATACCCTATTTAAGTCTCTACTTGTATTTATTGATTTTTTTATGATTCTTATTGAAACAAAGCGATAATTTACCTAATTATTGCTTTGAACTCAAAAGTTGGGGCTGAGTGGCCTACCCCCTCCCCCCCCCCCCCCGGCGAATGATCTAATGTGTATCAAAACTTCATAATTTCGACAACAAGGTAGGCGTGGTTTTCTGAAAATGGTTATGAAACTAAGCTTTACTGAACTGAGTACTACAAAACTGGTTTTCATTATCTAATGACTAGAATTTGACAGCGGGGAATGGATCTAATGTTAGACCCTAATTACTAAAATGCATTAAATTTTGATTTAATTTTTTTTTATAGCTTTTGTTGTTAGGGGCGTTTTTGTAATTTTTTTCTCTTTGAGTTTGGGCTTAATAGTATGTTTTTAGGTATACATATGTATATATTTAGGTTTCTGCCATTTTATGTACAATATATTGGATTGGAATGCTCTAAGAGCATAACAAACTACAAAGCAGCCTCCAAACAACCCCTAAGAGGAGACTTATTGGAATTTTGGTCATTGCTTTAAGGTAAGACCATAATTTTTATCTTTGAAATAGATTGTTAAAACTTGAATTAGAACTTTTGGGTATTTTACTTTTACGGCTTTTGGTATATATTGCTTGAAGAGATCAAGGTTTTGAATATAATAACATAATTAGAGGAAATAGTTTATTATTTTGAAATCTGAACTAGTGTTGGATTGATTAATCCTATGTTCATAAAGGCTTGATCCTTCTATTCTAAATCATCGATTGAACTCATTAGATTTTGACTTGTAAAGGTTTGATTGTCACATTTGAATTTTCTTCGTCTCAATTGATTTAGTGTTTGTAAGGAATTCATCTATGCCCGGACCCCTAATTACATTCTTGATCGTTACGATAGATTGAATAAAAAGTTCTTTGCACTTTTGATTATTGACTTGATTCGCGGCCTTTTTATTACTAATATTTACAATAACTTCAAGAATCCCCATCTTATTTGTTCTTTGTCCAATTTTAGTGTTATTAGACTTCTAAATTACTCTACAACAACCTTTTACTTACGAATTTTTGCTAAACCCCATAGATTAATATTTAAAATAGCTCTGAACATTTCTATGCTTATCTTTCTGGCAATAAAAAATAGCCAACTTCGATTTGCTATAACTTTGTTTGCTCATTGGTTTTTGATGGTCCAAGACATTCTGAAATCCGGAAAGAGTCATCTTTAACTTACTAGTTTTGGATTTTGTTAGAATCCTTTTATTTCTTGGTCAAATTTAACTTTAAAAGTTATTGTTCAGCTCAGAATTTGCTATTTTGACACTACAATCAGTCCACTTCGATGCGCTCTATCTATATTATTTCTCATTGATTTTTGATAATTCTAGAAATTAAAATCCTTAACAAGTCCTCTTTAACTTTCTTGCTTTATGTTGTTTCATAATTCTTTTATTGCTTGGTCGAAATTGACTTTGAAAGTTATTGGTCAGTACAAAATTTGTTGTTTTTGACACTACAGATCGGCTCACTTTGACTTGCCCTATCTTATTTGTTTCTCATCAGTTTCTGATGATTTTAGACACTACAAATACTATAGGAAGTCCTTTTCAAACTTCATGTTGTGAGTTTTCTTAGAATCTAAATATTTTTTTTCTTGAAATTGCCCTCGAGTATCATGTGAACGAGAATTAGTTTGTTAACTTCACTCTCTTGGTGTTTATTTGTTTAATTGGATACATGTACTTATATTTTGGTTGCGGTGTCACATCATATGTGACATTTTTGTTTCTGACTTACCCAAATAGATTAGAATGTGGACTAGCTCAACGGGATGTGCTAGAGATCCTGAACTTATTTTTAGAATGTTGTCTCACAATTCAGGGATGGCCATATGACTCTATCTGAATGTCTCCTATGCTGTCTCTGTCTACATACAAAAACATGTTTGGTATGTTGAGATTTTGTCGTGTATCTATTATGTGCATCCATAATTTTGTTATTTTGTATTTTTTTTGGTTGGTCCGTTGAGTGACCTTACTGGGCATTTGGCTCACTTCCTTATTGTTTTCCATTCAAATAACGAATAGAGAAGACTGGATAATAGGGCTGAGGCTAGCAGTTTAATTTCAGAGTTAGTTTGACTATTTTAGAAATCATAATAAGAGAAATTATTTGTATTTTGATATTTAATTTGGAACTCCGTGTAGGAGTCATTTGGGGTCCATATCACTATTTTAGGCCGGTTTTGTAACACTCTCGAATTTTTGGATCGTTTACAATCATTCAATCGGTACTTAATCATTCAATAACCTCAATTCAATAAGACAGCCCCAATGTATAACAGAGCTTCTACAATAACTTGAATCCTCAATCTATTGCTCTTAAGTGAAAATACTAAATTAAAGTACTTAATAACATAAGTTTACACAACGATTCCCTTACAGGGGCTTAATTAAATGAAATAATAACTTCACGCGACTTCTTATTTAGGCTCTAATCACTCCCATGTATACTACTAATGATTATTACCTGCAGTTGGGAATAGAATAGAGTTAGCTTTTGAGAGCTCAGTAAGTTTGCTCAAGAGCCCGTGATACAAAAATATACAATTAATATGATGGCAATATAGGAAAGAGATTCAACTCAATTCCCTAAATCAGATTTCAATATGAAACACTTTTGGATACACTGTAAAAATGCAGATAATATTAAACACGAGTGATTGCAAAGCCACACATGCAGTGTAGGGTAATAATTAGCAAAGCTACACAAGCAGTGCTCAATAACAATGTAATTACATGTGCATATGTACACTAACTAATCCATCAAGGTATTAGCATCTCCTGGAGTAAACAGGCCATCCTTATAACACCTCAATAATACACTATCTCATGTCAATATACAAAATACAATAACTATTAATTTAACGTGTAAATATACGCTCGATGAATAATAAATACTGAGCATCGGTAAGGATTTTCAATGATCGCTTAAGCCTCAAAGCAAGGTTTTAAAGGCAAACAATGCATTCTTGTATCAACATAACAGAGTCCGAAGAAATAACCATAAGAGTAATCCTGCCCATTAGCTAGAGACTTCCTGATCATCAGAATGAATTACAGGGAATCAATTATGAGAAATTAGGTTTCACATGGAAATCTCTTACCTCAATCAAAGCTATGCAATGCTACGCAACCTTGTTCAATAATCCTTGGATTAACCTAAATGAAAAATTATTTATCAGACAACAATTTAGACTCATAACATTATGAACCCAATATTTCCTAAATGCTGCTCACTCTGACGCTAACAATACAAACCAAATCACAACGGATCCTTCAAACGGACAAACCTAACTAAGAACCCCACACATTCCTCCAAACTTTTAATGGCACAAACTTTCCTAATAAATCCTTACAAAGTACGTTTATGGCTTAGAGTATCATAACAAGTTAAAATATGAATTTTTAAATGTTTTTAAATACTTTTAGCTCAAATCAAAGTACCACAATTTTACTTCAATACCAAAAAAGCCCAAAAATAGCTTTTCTTAAATACTAGAAAAGCCCAAAAAATAGCCATTAATGATTCTAGTTCAAACCAAAGTCCCACAATTTTACTAATAGCTTTACAATATATAAGGATAATACCAAAAAAGTAGATTTGAAAATTTAAAAAATATCGAAATCATTTTAAAATTATCCGTATTGCTAAATTAAAAGCAATACTGATAAAGGTACCAATTCAACTCTAAAATTCATGAAATCTAAACTGAGACTTCTATATATCATATAAATTACTGTAATCTTTCCCGAATTTAAAAAACTCCAAACGAATTTAGAAAACTAAACTTGCAGAATTATTAAATATACTAAGCGATTGTAAAAATTTTGAAATTTTACAGGTAATTCTAATATTACCCTATAAAATTTTTGAAAAAAATTAGGCAAATTACGACAACTGCACGATACCCCAAAACCACACGGTACAAACTATACACGCACATTATACCACCTTTACTGCATAAACCCATTTCTTCTTAACTCATCTTCGTCTCCATCTACCTTTTGTTGAAACCCATAATACTCTCACTGAAAAACCAACACACACACACACACACACACACACATGCACGCACGCACGCACACGCAAATACTCACACACACACAGACACGTACCCCTCACACCTATAAACACACACAACGCACACACAACGCACACCCTCATTGCACACACAACACCCACAAAAACACCCACACATCAAAGCTACTGCCTCTTCTGGTCTAGCACACACCCAAGCACACTCTCACACACTGCATTCACCTCACGGATACTGTGTAACCTTCTTCCTCTTCCATTACTCCCCCACACATCCACTCATACCCACACCCCCCCCACACACACACACTCTCTCTCTCTCTCTCTCTCTCTCTCTCCACACTCATGGGCATACACAAACAAGTACTCATGCACCCATTTCACCCACGGTCACACACAACACACACACAAAGTTGGGTACAAAAAACACACAAAACACTCACTAGCGTGATGCAGTGCACGCTTTCTCTAAACTGTAGCCCCTCACCGTTGTTTTTTTCTCTAATCGACAGCCCCCATGGTTGTTTCTCTCTAAACGACAGCATCTCACAGCTTTCTAACCTGCATACACCCACACAATCATGGTAGCCACATGGCTGCTCTCTTCACAAACACTCACCTGCTGCTCTTGTTTCACGTTTGTTTTATATAGCCTTCCCTTTCTTCCTTACACACAGACAAACACACATTAACACCCCTCCTGATACACATAAAAAACTCACAACACACATGCACATAAGGGCATCCATAAACACACATACATACAGTTCTATAACACAGTAAAACACCCCAAGCAAGAAGATCGAAGGAGGCCAAGTCTCACCAGAAGAATTTGACTCCTCGCCGGATTTTTCCTCTGTCTGCCGTCACATTTTCTCTTTTTCTTTTGGCCGAGACTCCCTTTTTTTCTTTATATAACACTCCCTCTCTCTCTGTTGTGTAGCAAAACACTATATATGCACATTTCTTATTTCCTCCACTTTCTCCTCCCTTGTTACCTCACTAATTTTAGCTTTCCAAACATGAAAGGTTGACAAAAAGAAAAATAATCGGATCGTTATCTCCTTAGTTATCTAATAATCCCAATAATATCTAAAATTTTAAATATTCCTTTAACTATTATAAATCGCTTATTGTACCCCATTTTCAAATTGTTACTAAATGTTGCTGATAAAATTTTGCTTATGCACGTTAGTGCTAGACATTGCGTATAAAAATTATCGGTAAGCAAACAAAATTTAACCGGCTAGAAATATCTAGATTCGGGGTATTACATATTCTCCAACTTATAAAAATTCGTCCTCAAATTTACGCACCTAAAGCATTGAATAAATGAGATAAGCACTTGAATGCTTCTTCAGTAGTGTGATTTCTCCACAGTACCTTTTCGGCGGTATCACCTTGGTCTTCAGAATTTGTTCACATTGATCCAATATATTCATCGACATCTCTTCATAGCTCAAATGTGTCTGAATATCTTCGGGACGATGTTGTATGCCTAAGTTGGATCATACACATACTTCCTCAACACCGACACGTAGAACACATTATGAACATGTGATAGATCCAGTGATAGTGCCAAACGATACACTACCAGTCCAATTCTTTCAAGGATCTCATAGGGTTCTATATATCTAAGATTGAGCTTGCGCTTCTTCCTGAAGCACATCACCCCCTTCCAAGGTAATATTCTAAAAAATACTCGGTCATCAACTGTAAACTCTAAACCCGTGTATGCTTTGAAGCATACATACACTGTCTATCCTGTGCCACTCTCTTGCATGACTGACTCATTCTCACAGGTTACCTGAACCAACTCCGGGCCAATGAGGCGGCGGCATTCTCCAATGAAATTCTGCACTTCCGACCATACAAAGCCTCAAAAGGCACAATCTGAATACCAACCTGATAGCTGTTATTATATGAAAACTTGACCAACAGCAGATAGGTATCCCAACTACCCTGAAAATCTATATTGCAAGCCCTTAACATGTCCTCCAAGGTCTAAATGGTCCGTTCTTGCTGGCTATCTATCTGCGGATGGAAAGCTGTACTTGTGAGGCCCCGATCTTAATTAACTTCTAATCATTTTATTAAGTTTAAACATATTTAAATTTGATTAAAATATTATGATTGTTTTATATTACTTGTCTACATAAAATAAATATTGAAATTAAGTTGTGGGTCCAAAATGTAATTATATAAAACTTTAGGGTTAAAAAGTAATTATGCAAAACCTTGGGGCCAATATGCAAATATGAAAAGTTGGCATTAGTGGCATGCCATGTGTTGCTCTTGAATTAATTGTTGGAGGATTTGCCACCTATTATTTGGTGGTGAGTAAGCAAAAGAAACTAATAAAAAAATGGAAAGAAGCCTAAGTGGATAATTTAGAAACAAAAGAGAAGGTGGGGTTGCAAGACCCTAGTCTCGGTCAAAATAGAACAAAGAGAAGAAAAAGAGAGAAAGAAAAGAAAGGAGGGAAAGGGAGGAAGAGAAGAAGAGAAGAAGAGAAGAACAAAGGAGAGAATCTTCTTGAATTGGCTTGGCCTAAAATTCTTTAAGGTAGGTTATCTTGTGTTTTTTTTAAGTTTTCAAAACATGTATGAGAATTATTATGAGTAGTAGTAAAATATTATACATATTTGCCTGAAATGATTCAAGGAGATGTGTGTTCATGTATGCTGAAAACTACAAAACAGTCATGGAATTAGGGTACTTTTTGGTGCTTAGAAAGGTATACTTTTAGTTGATATATGGACCTGGTTATTTTATATGTTATACTAGTACATGTATAGAGTATACATACCAAATTCCAGATTATTTCAAGTACTATTGCTATGGTTTAAAATTCGTGGCTTGGAACCTATCTTGTGAAACTGTTGCTGGGCAGATTCTGAAGTTTGTCTTTTTAAAGGGCTTAATATGATCTTAAAACAATATTTTCGTGTCAAGTAAAATACTGGTATGTAGCTCTTTAAGTCTAATTTTCATAAATATATAGTTTGACTGTAGAAGCCTTGTAATTAAATTGTTATGATTTTCGGAGTACAGACTACTCCTGCTGCCATTTGAAATACTGGGCAGATTAGGTTACATGTTTGGCATGTATTGTTGATAATACGGTAAATATGACTCGACAGGGGATTAAACCTCTTTTGAGGTACTTGATGACATTCATGTTGACGTATGTAGATGATTATGCATATCACATGAAGGAGGAGGAAAAAAGTGAGTTGAGGGTGTTATTTGCCGGGGTTGGAAGTTATCCGGTCAGGGTTCTCGTTCATGTCTTGATAGTGCGCACTAGCTATGCATACTAATTCTCGAAAGGAATTATTAGCGTGCCTGTGATGACGTTGGACTTCTTCTATCGAACCCGCTACATCAGTTGGTTGCGATACGAAAAGTCTCTCGCACTCAGGGAAGGTTGGCTCGTGCATGAGGGGCATATTTGCATATTGATATTCTCGTACTTGGCTTATATTTGTCTTGAACTTTTTTGTACTGTATGGTTATTCTTGGCGAGATCAAGTTAATATTTAGGTCTTGCTTGTCATTCTCGTGTATGTTCTACAAGATATCAAATCTTGCTCGATATGTTATTCTCGTTTCTTTTGAAGGCAAGTGTGAGCAGATGCTTGCATGTGTTACTCGATATGTTAAATTATTCTTAAGTATGTAGGTATCATCTGTTCAAGTGACTTGCACGTTCATACTAACTATACATAATATGATCAAGTCATGTTTGGACTTAAAAGCATCGGATACCCTACTGAGCCATTAGGCTGACCCATTCCCGATACCTTTTTTTCTAGGTTCGGAGGCGGAGTATTTGCCAAGGGACGAAGATGATTACCTTGGGGAGACTCAAGAGTATTACGCTGGGTGAGCAACGTTTTAGTTGTTCTTCTTTTATTTTGGAGTGTAGTACTTGTATAGAAGAGAGGTGGTCTGTAATATAATGTTATGTTCAGTCTTTCCACTTATGGACGACTGTAATGTTTAAGCATACTTCCGCTGTTTCTTTTGAGATTTTGTAGTAAAGCTCTGTTTATCCTTGAGGTATATGTGTTAACCAGCTTGTTAGTGTTGCACTTCCCCTTCCGGGGGGCGTGACAGTACTAGACCTCAAGTCAGTCCCCATAGCCATCTGAAAACTCCCTCAAAACCTCGAGGTAAATTGTGGATCTCTATCAGATACGATCGATACAAGTACTCCATGAAGTCTCACACTCGTATCCACATACAATTGGGCCAACATTTTATAGTGAAATTGGCTCGAATAGGCAATAAGTGTGCCAATTTAGTGAGCCGATCCACCACTACCTAGATCACGTCAAATCCTCTAACTATCCTGGGTAAAAGCTTCCCCGAAGTCTGTAATAATGTGCTCCCCTTTCCAATCAGGAATCTTTAGGGACTGTACTGTACCTGCCAGCTTTTGAGTCTCAGACTTGATCTGCTACCACACCAAACATGAAAAACATGCTCTGCTATATCATTCTTTATTCCTGCCCATAAAAATGCTCTCAAACATCGTCGTACATCTTGATGCTCCCAGGATGCACCAAAAAATATGAACTGTGGTCCTCAAACAACAATAATCATCTCAACTCCTTATCATTGGGGACACATAACCGGCTCCTAACTCAGTCTATTTTTGTTAAAGTCAATCCTAAACTCAGTCTATTTCCCGCTCTTCATCTTTTCAACAATTTTAGTGATCTCAGGGTCACTCGCTTGTGCAATCTTAATCCTCCTGAACAATAGGGTTTGAACCTGCATAGCTGCTAGCACCACATCATATCCTGGACGTCTAATCTCTAGGTCCAATTTCCTCATCTCCTCCAACAACTAGGGCTGCATCATAATTAATGTTGCCAAATTCCCAGTATTCTTCCTACTAAGAGCATCAGCCACTATATTGGCCTTATCGAGATAGTAGTGAATTGAGCATTCATAATCCTTCAAAAGCTCCAACCATCTTTGTTGTCTCATGTTAAGCTCCTTCTGAATGAAGATATACTTGAGACTCTTATGTGTATATCTCACAAGTCTCTCCGTAGAAATGGTGCCTCCAGAGGTTCAAGGAAAAATGTCACTACTGCTGATTCCAAGTCATGAGTCGGGTAATTATGCTCATGATTCTTTAGCTGCCTCGAGGCGTAAGCCATGACCCTTCCATGCTACATCAAAACACAACCGGCCTTCTCCTAGAGGCGTCACAGTAAATTACATACCCTCCTGAGCCTGATGATAGTGTCAAAACTAGTGTGGTCACTAGTCTCTATTTAAGCTCTTGAAAATTGGACTCACAATCATCAGACCAGACGAAACGCACATTCTTGCATGTTAATCGGGCCAACAGTTCTGCAATCTTAGAGAACCCTTCCACGAACTGTTTATAGTAACCAGCTAGACCCAGAAACTACAACCCCTTTTCACTGTACTAGGCCTCTGCCATTCGGTCACTGTCTTAATCTTTGTCGGGTCCACATAAATCCTATCCCTAGACACAATATGTCAAAGGAACACCACCTGCTGGATCCAAAACTCACACTTTGAGAGTTTCCCATATAGCTTGTGATCTCTCAATCGGTGTAATACCAGTTTCACATGCTCCTTATGTTCCTCCTTAGACTTAGAGTATACCAAGATATCATCGATGAATGATGACAAACTGGTCCAGATAATCCTTGAAAACCCTATTCATTAAATTTATGAATGCTGCAAGAGAGTTCTTCAAACCAAAAGTCAAGAGAAGGAACTCGTATTGCCCATAGTGTATCCAGAACGTTGTCTTCGATATATCCTTCTCTCTCACCTTCAATTGATGATACCAAGATCTCAGATTGATCTTCAAAAACCAACAAGCACCCTGAAGCTGATAAAAAAAGTCTTCGATGAGGAACAATGGGTACTTATTATGGATCACAATCATATTCAGCTCTCTGTAATCCATAGAGAGTCGCATGGTGCCATCCTTTTTCTTCACAAAAAGGACTAGGACACCCCACTGGGATACAGTAGTGACGTATGAATTCCTGGTCGAGTAACTATTGCAACTGCTTCTTTAGCTCCTTCATCTTAGCTGGAGCCATACGATTCAGAACTTTAGAGATAGGCTTCACACCAAGAATAAGATCGATCACAAAATCAATCTCACGATCAATACGCCCTCCCAGTGCACTAAGAATAAGATCGTTCACAAAATCAATCTCACCATCAATATGCCCTCCCGGCAACTCTTCAGGAAAAACATCTAGATACTGATCTATTACAGGGATAGAAGACAACTAAGGGTTGTCCTGACGAGTAACTTTGATGTGAGCAATATAGCCCTCACAACCCCGATGGAGCAATCGTTGTGCTCTGATAGCAAAAATAATATTTACCAACCTACTTGGTTTAGACCCATGATTAACAAACTCAGATTGCCCCGGAATAATAAATCTAACCAACTTCCCATGACAATCAACGAATCCATGGTAACAGTTAATGCATGCCCAAAATAATATGAAAATCCCGTATGGGTATTGTAATAAGATCTACAGGAAGATCTTTATCACCAGTATGAATAGTACAGTCATCAAAGTTAGAAGAAACACTCCTCCATTGGATTGCCTATCACAATATCAGACTCAATGTACGAGTTTTTGCTTTCAGCCTTCCTACAAAGAAAAGTGATACAAATGAGTATGACGCTCCAGAATCAAATAATATATGGGCATCTAGGGAATATTAATCGAAAGTATACTTGACACCACATCATTAGATGCTGCAGCATCCTGAGCTGACATAACAAAGATTCTGGCTGAGGTCCTAGGCCTCTGCCCTTGCTAAGTCTAAGCCTGTTGAGTCTGGCCATGCCGACTCTGTCCCTACTGGAATTGACCTCCTACCGAACGAGGAGTGCTACTCCTACTAGGCTGCTACACTAGCTGTTGGTACGAGGTAAAAAGCTGGCTGATTTTCTCTAGCAGATAGGTAGTCTTGAACCTAATGTTTTGTACTGCCACACTTATAACATCCCCTGATAAGTTTATAGCATCGTCTACCACCATGACTCATCCCGCACGTAGCACAAGGAGCGATTTCATAAACTGATCCGGTACCCTAAACCACAATCTTTGTAAATCGATACTCTGGGCTTTATGCGGTCTGGACCCAACACTTTACGCCGATCTAGCTCTTGCACTTTGCGCACCTCTAAAATCCATATTCAGCCCTGGTCAACCTCCAAAATTCTGTTCAAGTCTAAATCCCTGAGATGAAAAGGGCATGTACCCCTGATTTTGCCCCATTTGCTGATTATAAGCACCCTGTAGCAGTGCAAAGAGAGCTGCTGATGCATGTTAGCCTCTGAGCCTCTATCCTTCTATCTATCCCTCTTCTAGCCACCTTACTCTTCTTGTTGTCATCTGGATTTTTCTAATGCATGTGCTAGATTTACGCACTCCATATAGCTTGATAAACGAGCAGAGATCACTCAATCTCTCAAACCAGGCTTGAGCCCCCACTCATATTTTCAACACTTGTCAGCCTTTGTTGGTAGTAATTTTTACGCAAATCTCACCAGCTACGAGAACCTCATCTCGTCGTACTCATCTATTATCTTCCAAGCCGCCTAAGTTACATTGACGAACTCTATCAATATTTGCTCGTGATAACTCGTAAGGAAATACTGGTTATTGAACGGCTCCTTGAATTGCTCCTAAGTCATCTCAGCCCGTTACTGAGGACTCCTGCTAGCCTTCACTATCTCCACCAGTGGTCGGCCTCTCCCCTCAGCCTGTAAACCATAAGTTTGACCTTCTGCTTTTCCCTATGTTTAATGGCACGAAAGATCTTCTCAACTATGTAATCCAATCCTCTACCTCCATAAAGGTCCACTAATCGGTTGCATTTTTCCGCATTCTGCTTGTTGAATTCACTTAGGGTACTCCTTTCCCGAGTTTGTGGCTGTGGCAGAATTGGGTATTGTACCCCTTGGGGTTGGCTGGCCAAATTCTGAGTCATCAGAGCCAGAATCTGGTTCATTGTGTTTAAAACCGTAGTCATAGGCTCTTGCTTCTACTGATGTTCTTCTGCATGGGGCACCTCCCCATGGGACCTCTTGGCTTGACTGGTATCAACCTCCAGGATGACAACTGATGTATCAGCTCATCTCTCTCACTAGCCATTTGAGAGTACTTTTGCTTCCATTCATTAGGTTTGGGGTCCTCACAATTGAAGTGCTCGACCCCATCCTTTTCCTCAATAGGCCTCTCTACGTCAATCTCAACTGGACCTTCTTCCTGCCCTTCTGCCTCATCTAGGTCCTCCTCCTCAGGGTCTTCCTCAGAATCCTTTTCAGGATTTTCTTCAGGATCCTCTTCGAAGGGTTCCTCATCGAACTCATCATCTTTGGTCTATACTCCAATACCTAGTTGCGCATCATTATGTACCCCGCCATATCCTACATCGACAAAGATACAAACGTCATCAAGATACCTTTGTCGATACGAATTCATATATATGAGCTACCCTATCTTTTAACTAAAAAATATTTGGTTTCTCCCAGTTCAATCATGTAAGCTTCCTAGTATACGCTTCTAAAGTCTACATCATAAGCCTAACCTCTGACACCAATTGTAACACCTAAAAATTTCCAAAGCGTTAAAACAACCATTCAATTGATACCGAATCATTCAATAACCTTAATTCAATAAGACAGCCCCAATGTATATCAAAGCTTCTACAATAACTTGATTCAAGCTATTGCTCTTAAGCGAAAAGACTAAATTAAAGTACTCGATAAAATAAGTTTACACGACGATTCCCTCGCAGGGGTTTAACTAAATGAATTAATAACTTCACACCGACTTCTTATTCAGACTCTAATCACTCTAAAGTATACTATTGATGATTATTACCTGTAGTTGGGAACAGAATAGGGCGAGCCTTTGAAAGCTCAGTAAGGTTGCTAAAGAGCCAGTGATGTAAAATATTTACAATTTAATAAGAAGGCAATATGGGAAAGATTCAACTCAATTCACAAATCAAATATCAATATGAAACACTTTTGGATACACTGTGACAATGCAGATGATATTGAACATGAGTGATTGCAAAGACACACAGGCAATGCAGGGTAACACTTAGCAAAGCCACACAAGTAGTGCTCAATAACAATGTAACTACATATGCATATGTACGCTAGCTAGTCCATCAAGGTACTAGCGTCCCCCACATTAAACAAACCATCCTTGTATCACCCCAGATATAGACCATCCTTATAATGCCTCAATACACTGTCTCATGTCAATATACAGAATACAACAACCTCTAATTCAACGTGTAAATCGATGCTCGATGAGTAATAAGTAATAAGCATCGATAAGGATTTTCAATGATCGCTTAAGGATCAAAACAAGGTTTTAAAGGCAAACAATGCATTCTTGTATCAACATAACAGAATCTGAAGAAATAGGGATACGAAATTAGAATGGAATAGACAAAATCAATTATGAGAATCAAGTTTTGGATAGAAATCCCTTACTTTGATTTAAGCTATGCAATGCTACGCAACCTCGTTCAATAATCCTTGAATTAACCTAAATGACAAATTATTTGTCAAAATACAATCTAGATTGATAACACTCTGAACTGAATATTTCTTAAATGTTGCTCACTCTGACACTCACAATACAACCCAAATCGCAACAGATCCCTAGATCGACCAAACCTCACTAAGAACCCTACATACTCTTTGAAACTTATCAATGACACAAAATTTACTAATAAATTCTTATAAAATACTTTTGTGGCTTGATAGCATAACAAATTAAAAAATGATTTTTTTTAAATTTCAAATATTTTTGAAATAAAAAATAATTTTCTTAAATACTAGAAAGCCCAAAAATAGCCATTAATACTTCTAGCTCAAATCAAAGTCCAACAATGTTGCTAGTAGCGTAACGATATATAAGGAAAATACAAAAATTGAAATTAGGATTTAGAAAGCATCAAAATCATTTTAAAATCATCCATTTCGCTAAATCAAATGCGATATGGATAAAGGTACCAATTCAACTCTAAATTTATGAAACTTAAATTGAGACTTCTTTATATTATAAAAATATTATTGTAAGTTTCCCAAAATTTAATAAGAATTTCAAAGACTCCAAACAAATTTTAGAAAAACTGAACTTGCATAAATTATTAAAAATACTAAACGATTCCAGAAAATCTGAACTTTTACCAGTACTTCTAGTATTACCCTAAGAAAATTTCTATAAAATGTAGGTAATTTATGAGAATCGAACGATACCCCACAACCACGTTGTACAACTGTGTATGCATAGTGTACCACCTTTATTGCACAAACCATTTCTTCTTAACTCATCATCTTCTTCCTTCTACCATCTATCCAAACCCTGAACACACACACACACACGCGTGCGCGCGTTCGCCCCCCTTAAATCTATAAATGCACACAATACACACCCTCATTACACACACACACAAAAACACGTACATCGCACTAACATTACAACTATTGCCTCGTGGTAGTACCACCCACACTTTCACACACTACACTCACCTCACAGTTGATGTACAACCACCTTTCTCTTCCATTACTCTCTCTCTCTCTCTCTCTCTCTCTCATACACACACACACACACAAACATACCCTAATGGACACACAAAAATGCACACTCATGCACCCATTTCACCCACGATCACACACAATATAAACATACACAGTTGGGTACAAAATACACACCCAGCACTCACTGTCGTGAGGCAATGCGCTCTCTCACTCTCTAAATAGCAGCCCCTCACGACGACTGTCTCTCTCTAAATGGTAGCCCTTCACGGTTGTTTCTCTCTAACTCGCATACACCCACAAAACCACGGCAGCCACATGGCTGCCCTCTTCAGAAACACTCACTCATTGCTCTTATTTCACGATTATTTTGTAGCCTTCCTCCTTACACACAAACAAACACACATTAACACCCCTCACGGTACACAACAAAAACTCACACACACACACACACACACACAAGTTGGAAGGAGGACAAAACTCAACGAAAAAATTGGACTCCTTGCCCGATTTTTCCTCTGTCTACTATCACTTCTTCACCAGATGGGTAGTCCAGTGTGACAACCTCACGCTCGATTGTCCCGTCAAATTTATCCTTCTGCCTACGAAACTGATGGCCCGGTGGCAAAAGCTTACGGTGACATCCGAACCACGAGGACTTTTTGCCGTGCTTTAACGTATGACCGGGGTTCACGCCCATGCAAGCAGGGCATGCTAGCTTTTCATGTGTGCTTCAGCCACACGTCATTCCCAATGCGGGAAAATCATGTATAGTCCACATCAAAGCAGCCCTCATCTGAAAATTTTGTTTAAGGGATGCATCATATGTTTCGACTCCATGACTCCATAACTGTTTTAACTCATCAATCAACAGCCTTAAATACATATCTATGTCCTTGCCGGGACTTTTTGGCCCCGGAATAAGCAACGACAAAAACATGTATAGCTTCTTCATGCACATGCCTGTGGAAGGTTGTACGGGACAATAATAACAGGCCAACAGGAGTAAGGCGTGGTAGACTGACCGAAAGGGTTGAACCCATCGGTTGCCAGACCGTAGGGTACTGCTTTCTATATGTTGACCTAACGATTGGCCTGTACCCCTGACTTGCACCAACGTGGACATCTATTCCTGTTGATTGCCTCAACATTACGGACCTGTGTTAGTATAAACATTGTCAGCAGTATTTCCTCAATTAGAACTTCCTGCATTGGGAATATTATTACCATTCAAACCATTGGTTGATAAGAATGGTCCTCACTTCTCCATTATTACCTACATTGCTGGCAACATTGTTTTCAGTGTCATTGTTGGTTTTATTGACCCTAACATGATTTCTTGTACTAGGCATGCTTCCCTTTGGTCCCATTAGGCATGCCAGTGCTTGCGCTAGATGGCAAACAACAATTAATGTGAGTCTTTTTGGCGTCTGGTCTAAGAAATTTTCTAAAAGAGAAAATATAATAAGGTAAAACTGAATAAAAAAGAGAAACTTTGAATGAATGGGTAATCAAAGTTATAGATTGCGCGCCTAACACAGATGGTAACTTGTACTAACAAGTTAGAGGTGTCAATGGGCCGGGCTTGGGCTTGCCCAGCGGGCCAGAACTGAAAAAGGGCGGGGACGAGGCCACTATGGGAGGGACAAGCCAAGCCGGGCCGGGCCAGAGAAGAAAGGTATCTAGGCCCAGTCCAAGCCCTGGCCTTGGGCCCAATATTTAGGGCCGGGCTTGGGCTTCAGCCGGGCCCAATTTTTTATTTTTTTTATTTAAATTTCTTGTTATTCAAAGTAAAGACTTTAATTGCTATAATTTCTTGTTATTATATAAGCAAATTGTAATGTAATAATGTGTGTATACACATTACCACATATATGTGTATGCAAGGAAGTAAAGCAACTAAAAATGCCTAGACATGCACACATATATATAATAATTTATGTTTATAAATAATATCTTGTTAAAATTAAAATATTCAAATTTCTTGGATTATATAAGCAAATTGAATGTAATAATGTGTGTTACATATTACCACATATATTGTATCAAGGGGCAACTTGCCTAGACATTTATAAATAATACATACAATAATATTTCTATTTATTATATAAATTGAAAAAATATCTATCTTGCTTGTAACGAACTTATATATATATATATATATATATATATGCTTATATATATATATATATATAATATCTATGTTTTTTGAAAAAAATTATTCTAAAAACTTGAGAAAAGAAAAATAAAAAGAAATTACCTAATCATCCGGAAGTATTTCAACGTCTGAGTCACTGCTTCTCCTATCATCAATCGGTTTATCTTGCTCGCGGTATTTCGCATCAAGATAATCCTTCCAACATACACATAGCTCGAGCGACTCGGGGTTAAGACGACTCCTCCTGTCATCCAAAATCCTCTCGCTCGCTAAAAATGCCGACTCTGAAGCAACCATGGAGGCTTGCATTGGCAGTACATCCCATGCAATTTGGGATAAAGTTTTATACATGTTTTGATTTTGTTTTAAAAAATTTAACAAATTAAAATTAACCTGTTCTTGCATTGATAAATTAGAATAATGATCAAATTAGAATATATACCAATCTCATTAAAAGAGGAAAAAGTAGACGAACCTGCCGAATTAGAAGTACATTCACCTGGTAGTTGTCTTGCTACTAGATGTTCAAGGCCTTTAAGGTATGGCGCATAATACATCCCACTAGTCGATGATGAAACTCGCTCGCGCACGTCAGCAGAATTATGATAGAGGTTGAACAAATCCTCAAATGTCTTGCTCATTTTCACTATGAGTCTAGTTGTGTCCACTTCTATGTAAGTCATTAATCTTGCAATCTCTTGTATCGACACGTTCACACCATGCAACTTTAACCTAGGATCTAAACAAGTAGCCACAGTAAAAATAACAGGCAGTTTCTTTCAATATTTATTAAATTTTTTATCCATCTCTTTTACTATTTCTTGAAAGGGTCCTATATATCTCCATTTTGTTAACATTGTAGCCATCTTGAGAATTTATATTATAACGGTAGAAGAGGTTGGATAGTACGTACCAGACAATAAATTGGTAGACGTGTAAAATACCTTCAAAAATTCAGATAGGTATGTAGCCATCTGCCATTCTCTGCGAGTTGGCAAGCCGTCGGGAACGTGGTTAGTAGAAAATGCGTATAGACTTCTTTGTATGCCAGAATATGTAAAAGCATATGATATGTAGAGTTCCACCTATGGACCACATTTGTAACTGCTCTCTTGCGAGACATATTATATTGAACACACAACGCTTTAAATTGTTGTGTTCTCGGACCCGAACTATTAACAAACGCTGTCATACCCCTCATTTTGAGAAGAATATCTCCTGCAGCAGCTAAACCATCTTGAACAATTAAATTAATAATGTGACAAACACAGGGAACATGAAATAATTCACCATCAAGTACAGGTTGAAGGCTTTCCTTAGCATTATCAAAACTAACACTCATAATCTTATTCTTCAATTTAAACGTGGTACATGCATTAATTATAATAGTAGCAGCGTTATTTGCCTCATGCGAAAAAGGAAAGAGTTCGAATGCGATAATTCTTTTGTTCATAACCCAATCAACATCAATCCAATGGGCTGTCACACAAGCAAAACTAACAAAAGTAAACGGAGATTGTCAAATATCATAAATAAGACTAACTCTACCATCAAAATGATCGAAATAATCAATCAAGCGTGCTTTAGTAGCATTATACTGCCGGAGTGCATCGAATCTAGTGGTATTTCTATGAACCTTTTTGTACAAAGGTTGCATGTATGTGTTCATATATCTAGAGTGCTTAGGATTATCGGCAAAACTAAAGGCTTGTTCATCGTGAATAATAAATTCAGCGAGACTGTCTCTTTGCTCTAATTGATTATAAACAAATAACTTACTGTCAAAAGATAACTGCGTTTGGCTAGGTTCGACATGGCCTTGTTGAGGTGCACACAGAGGGTAATGCCTGTTAAGATGTCCATTACCACTACCAGACAAAATAATTTAACACAGTACTTACATCGAGCTTTTCGGATGCCGTCCATCACTAACTTCATCAAAATGATTCCAACACTCGATTTTTTTTCTTCTTGCCTTTTGGACTTCTGGCTGACTACTGGAAGCATTGCTCGACCCTTCTCCACCATGATCGCTCATCGGGTTAAGATTATGCCACGGAGTAGTAGCTTCGCCAACCGAGCTGTGTTCTTGACTATAATGTGGGTGGTCTTGTGAAGGTGTGTATTCAAGATCTACAATGTTTTGATTGAACTCCTAATTGGCTTGAGTATCTATCATACAACCTGTACTCATTCGTCCAGGAAAGAATGGTTGTGGTGGTGCTTGGATTGGTGTTTGTGATGGCTGTGGTGGTGGTGCTTGTGCTGGTGATGGTGTTTTTCGTGATGATGATCCACGCTTCAGTTTCTTCAGTAATCCAATCATATTTGACGCTAAATTTTTTCACTAGATTGAAAAATAAAACTAGTAAGAGTAACTAAATGCATAGGAATAAGAGCAGTAATTAGTAATTAAAAATAACAATTAAAAAGAATTAAAGAGTAACAAATGAATAAGAGTAATTAGTAATTCAAAATTGGAGATAGTTAGTAATTAAAAATAATTTAGTAATAGTAATTAATAAATAAGAATTCTCTAATTACTAATTAGCAAACAAAATAATTAGAGAGTTATAAATGAATAAGATGAGTAGTTAGTAATTAGAATTTAGCAAGAGTAGTAATTAGCAAACAAGAGTAGTAATAAGAGTAGTAATTAGAGAGGAAAATAGTAGCAAAACTTGTAGAAATATAGAATGTTTAGATAAGAGAGAGTAAGAAGATTGGTGTGAAAATTTTGAAAGAAATGGTGTGAATTTATAGATTTTTGAAAGTCCACAAAAGACCAAAATGCCCTTAAAACTAGTCATTTATAGTTGTTGGGGAGGGTAAGAGTATAAAAAACCTTAAAAGAGTTGAAAAAAAAACTAGTTGGACCAAAATACCCCCCAAACTAGCCATTATATTGTTGTTGGGGGGATAAAAGTGAAATTTAGAAAAATAATGGGGAATCTAGCCATTGGGGGAAAAGGGGGGGGGGGGATGTTTGAAAATCCGTGGGGCCAGTCCACTTTAGGGCCTAAAGAAGGGCCAGAAAACCGTGCCAAAACCGGGCCAGTTTCGGGCCAGGTCAGACCAGTCTAAAACTGCGTCAGGGCCTAAAAACGGCCCGGTTTCGGGCTAGCCATTTTTTTAGGGCATGACCCAGGCTTTTTAGGGCAGGGCCTGGACAATTTCGGAAAATACTTAGGCCTGGCCCAAAGCCCTTAATTTTTGGGCCACTACTGTTCACCTGGCCCCTCTGACAACTCTACAACAAGTTGATTGATGTAATGAAATATGGGTTTCTCTGGATAGGAGACGAAAACAAAGCATTCACATAATGTCTAAAAAAGAAAGAACAAAAGACTTGAAGTCAAGTCATTTGCTTAAGTTGCGCCGATGATATTGCCTTCCGATAATCCTCCTCCCTCCTTTTATTTCATTCCTTGAAAACTGTTCGCTCCAATCCACTTACTTTGATTTCTTATCAAAAGAAAGTCGTTTGCTCATCCTTCATAACCGCTACTGTCGATTTTTCCTCTTTTACCGACAGCTATACCAATTTCGGTTTAATATCTCTGACACGAGTTGTCCACGTGTGGCCAAAACTGGCAGTGCGGACCCCACGTTTTGTGAAAAAACTGAGCTATCATTAACCGTTTCCATCATTATCTGAACCGCCGTAAGTTGCCATTACATCATCATTAACGACGCATTACTCTTAACTCTCTTTAATCAGATTTACCCTTTCGTCTTTTCGTGTCCGTTGATGATTGGCGACGGCTGAACTAATTTTTTACCGGTACACACATCGCTACAAGGATGACACTTTTCACATGCAGGTCTTATCCAGGTAGCCCTGAATTCCCTTTCCAAGTTTACTCCCCAAACCCCCCACCCCTAGATGATGAATGTGGCTCAAGGCGAGTTTCTCAAGGGTCTACCAAAATCATGTGCCTGCAAAAGAGCGGAGAGTTTCGGGTGTGACAGATTCCGTCCACCCACTGCTTACGATCTAGTTGGCAACGGTGAAGAATGTGGCGCAACAAATGCCGGAAGCCAGAGGTGTATCATGCTTTCCAGCATCCAACTTTGTCTTTGCAGTCAGCACCTCCTAACGTTTGTGGTGCTTATCGGTACGCTTGCAAAGATATAACCAGCTAAAATGAAGTTTCCGTTATACAGATTGTTGATACCTGAGCTGTAAATGGGACTCAAGTATCTTGCACTCCCCCACTTCATTGACACAGTCTCGTCAAAGCAATCCTTGTACTGATCTTGATGCTGTCATATAGCTGCTCTGATATCACAAAAAGGTAGTCCTCGAGGGAACATCCCCAGAAGCGACCGACAATGGAAATGTAAGGTTGCATTCATCTGGCGCGAGTAATTTCTATGCTGACTATCCAGGACTGATATCCCATTTTTGTCAAGTCTAATCACTCTAGAAAATCCCCCCAGAGAATTGATCGCGGAATTCGAAAAGGATGGGTTGGGCCGTAATGCGTCCAAGAAGAATACTTTTCTGTTTCTGTTTCTTTTCTACCAAAAAAAGAAAAGGACTAAACAATTCAGGAATTAACAATGCTATCAGGAAGTTTTGCTCCACACGGGAATGTCAAAAACAGTTTGCTGACCTTCGTAATCCAAAATATGTTGGCAACATGTGAGGCAGCTGGATTTGGGTTGGAATATGGTTTTAGGGATGGTATCATAGGAGACTCCAGTAATGTTGTTCAGCTCTATCGGCTTAAGAAGCTGCACGCTACAGAAATTACTGTAATCGTCGACACAGAGCAAGCTTGTGGAACATTCAGATCTTGCGTATTTTTGCAGGTTAAAACGTACGTCAACTTTTTGGTAGATTGCACTAATTGGATAATCTCCGTTTGTAATGCCAGTCTCATCCTTGATGGCGTAGTCAAATATCAATGGTCACGTTAAGACTATTTACAGAACAAAAACAGAAAGAGATGCTAAACCGGCGCATTTATTACTCAAATACTTCACCAATATTTGCCACTTTCTTCAAAGTGGCAGTGCTTGCCAATTCACATTGCCAATAAGCATGTGAGAACTACATCAGCGGGAAAAATAATTTAAATCATGTTCTCGTCTGTTGGGTATCCTTACCCGTGTTCTTACTTCCAATATCGTTCATCTCACCCACGCTGGTTGAAGCAAAATCATGCTTACTATTATCTCCAGATTTGGAGGTCCCAGCTGACATTTTCTTATCTGGATTTCCCAGACCAGATTCCTCGTCGAAATGCTTGCTTTGCTCAACCTCTTCATCGGCTACATCGGCTCGGTTTTGATCTGCTTCTTTGTCACCCCTAGGAGTAATTAACATATTTGTTACCAACAAAAAAGAAAAGAAAATGGAAATTGTTCGGATTTATCAGCCAGCAATAAGTCCGATCACCCATTATAGGCTGTCAAACTAATCTTTTCAGCACCACTGATTTCTCACCAATGCAACTCAAGGGCTCGCATGTGTGGGGTCTTAAAAGTATAATATACTAGTAGTTATTTCATTCTCAGAGTAATCATACACAGAAGTGGTTGTTAAAATTGTTGAAAGCTTTTCTAGACCAGTTTAGCAACATTTTTACAGGTACAGAACAAAAACTCACACCTGCAATTAGAAGATATAACTTCCTAAGCTCACATGCCTAAGCAAGATAAATGTGCTCAGCTGAATTAGTAAGCGCTTGCCACAATAACGTATTTTGAGCTTAGCTTATTGAGCGGTAAAAACACTAGAAAGAGTTGAACTATAAGCTGGAGCTTGAGTTGCTCTCATGTCGGTTGTTCAAGACTACAACTATAAATGCGATTAGGAAAAAAGTTCACAAAGAAAACTTACCCAGAATAAACAACCAGCCCAACAGCAACAGCAGCAAAGGCTACGAAGTACATCCAATCCACCTGAAGAGGAACGTCAGTTTCAGATTGACATGGTCAGATTCTTAATAATGTCAACTTTATGCTTCCATCTGATTCCCCCGTGAAAGTTTTAGTTAACTTAGTACGCTTACAAACCTTCTCGTGGTAGGCAAAGATGCGAATTAAAACAGCCCACATGTCCGATGTCAACAAAGACAGGTTCAGCATCGTGGACCCACTCATCTGCATGGGAAAGTAAAGCTTCAGAACAAGACAACTAGTTGGAGAATATTAATATAACACTGTCCATAACAATGATGTGCAACCACATATGTCCACAACACAACACAAAACAACACATTCATTTATTAAAAACAGTGTCGTAGTCATTACTAGCTACATATGAAATTGCAATTACACCATGTATTTCTCCAAGGTAAACTAAGAACCCATGCGACTAGAACAAACAGATCATTTCAGATTGATGGGAGCAAACTCATGAAAATATATATGTGCTTTTCCATCATAAATTGTGGTGTGCTTTTATGCGCCCTTTGGCGCCAAAAGATATATGTATTTCCATCATGATTTTCGGATAAGATTTAACTCGGCAAAGTTGAAACTCTTTCCTTTATCGCTTTCCAAACTCAATTTACATGGCTAAACGTCAAATCAAACACTCCTTCCGGTGTCCATTGGAGTGACTTCTTGTATAAACTTTCCTTTTCTAGCACAACCAATATTATCCATCTGGAGATTCTTAATTCCAAAGTCATACTCCTTTTCTTTAGCTCTTTTTAGCAACTTTCTATCAAAATGAAAATAGTGCAGGCAAGTGAACTTTTTATGTTGGTTGAGATTCCACGTTAAATGCATTCCCTAGTTCAGTTTTTTATAGGTGTGAAGTCTTCTAATTTTTGCTAACACAAAAGCATTTCTAATTCTGTGGAACCACAAAAGTGGTCAGGATAAAGGAGAGACATGACAGCGTAAGAGAACCTGTTAAAGAACCAAAATTAATGCAAAAACCTCAAACACATACAAGATATACAATTTAAAGTATTGAGAAAATAAACGGAAGAAGAAACATCTTCGGTAAATTATGTGCATGTGGCATCATCATTGCTCGGGTCAACATTACCTCAAAATGATAATGAATTCCTTTTCGCCCATAGGTGAGGAACATCAGCGTGCACTTCACAGTAACACATAACATCATGCATAGACATCTTTAATTACTACGTTACCTTCAGAAGGATAGGGACAGACGAGTAAAATAGAAACATGGCCGCTGCAAATCCAGTAAAAGGAAGCACCTAGGGTCAAAAAGTGTGAAGGCATTAATTCAACTCATCAAACTAATAGGTCGTCTATATGAACAGATATTAACTGCACCTAAGCCGACGAGTAAAGAATACTGAACAAAAAGGTTTTTCCCTTTTTTCACTGTTTAGCTCCTCTTATTAGTTTCATCGCTTGGGTAGGCAGTCAAGAGTCATCTTGCATAAGAGGCTTCCTCGACTTTTAAGATCACATGACATCATGACTTGATTTCATGTATTTATACGTACATGTATTGTAGAAGATATGCATGGTGTTTGTGACTTTGTGTGTGCGCATATAATATAACATGTGTCTTCCTATATATTAACATGTCTAAGACATTTGTGATGGGATTGAAATTGGGAGATGAAGGGAAAAAAATTGCTGGCCAAAACCCAGCATAGCTCGTAGGAAAATCATGCTGGTCGCCAAGCTAAAGTTGCAGGTGAAAACCGGCATGCCGCTTTGATACATTGGCACACCAGTGTGGGCAAATCCACACTAAAAAAACTTTATTTCAAACACGTTTGCGCCTAAATAGCAGCTAAACACCTCCTACTTGGTTCATGATTCATCACTAAACACCAAAAACCGACAAAAAATTGTCATTTCCATTACAGCCAACATAAATAGCAGATTGCTGATAGAAATGGGAAATAGAAGGGAACCACTAGGGCTTTGTTTGGTTGATGTCTTTGGAGCTTTTGGGGCCAAATCTCATGAGCTGTGTTCTATTTATAGTTGGAGTCTGTTCAATCCCTCACCAATTCTAAAGAAAACTATTGAAGAATCATGTGTTCTTGAGCAAGACAAGTATATAGATACACGCACACAAATACATAAGCATCTGGCATGTCGTAGATGGTAACGAAGTGAGAATAAATTTGTGAATTACGCACTAACTACTACCTGATAACTCACCATATGCATTTATGGAGATGAGGTATCATGTATCACATGCTTTTCATAAAAATGGGGTATTGTGAAGTCCACTAGGATATGACAAATAGCAGGCATCGTTAGTTTTTGAAGTGTATTGGGTAAAACCATCATGTTAGTGTATCTTGTGCATATATTGCATAACAATCTTGAATTTCGTTGGAAGAACTTATATTTGGCATGTGCAGTAGTTTGACATATCTAGTGTACCATATGTCAAATGAGCAAGACACCGTGCGCTACGAAGCAAGGCTGTTCAGGGTGTTCAAATTTTGTGTACCATGATTGTAAATTTGTGAACGGTTGTTTATAGTAGTATAGTATAGTATAGTAAGGAGGACAAAAACTTCAAGTGAGATAAACTGCTAGGTCTAATACCGTGTGTTATGTTTGTAACATGCATTTGTTACATTCTGTAATATAAGCTGAGTAGTTTGACATATGCATTGTTGATCAAAATCGTGAAGTGAGGAAGTGACCTGACACATCACTCAGGCCCACTACGGGCCAGGTTAGGGTGTCACAGTACATGCATCATGCCCTCAAGTTCATTTTCTTGAAGTTTCTTCTTGTTCTTTTAAGACTTTATCATTTTGTTGACCAAAAAAAGAAGTCTTTCATTTTCATTATGGTTCACCAGATACACTTTTCTTATTTTTCTATCAAAATCATATACCTGGAACTAATAACCAAACATAGGTGATAAAAGAAGGTCATTTCATTTAAATAATCTTTCATCTCTTGTAAAATGAAAGGGAAAATTAGTCGTTTTAGGCATTTCTACAAGCTAAATTAACCACCCCGCTTATAGAAGATACATATGCTATCAATAATACGGTTTATCAGTTCGATAGGTACTTACATAGGTCAATATTGCCCCTCATACAAATATCTTACTTCACAAGTAAGAAGGCATTAGAAAGCACAGTAAATATAGAATTAAGAGCAAAAGTATTCCTCCTAGTATACAAATAGCAATAATATTCTTCATACTTTGACAAACATTGTGTTTTCCCAAAAGAGGGCATTATTGCCATATCACTGCAACTTATCCATGTGCTACCCACATGCACACCTTATTGAGTCAACCCACACAAATCCCATACTTTGAACTGAGTCAACTCAGTTCTACCTTCCAGGTGTCTTTTCTCCTTGTTACTTATCCAGCATAAATCAAATTTGTTTATTTTTTGGTTTGTTGCGGCATTTATCTTTTTAAATCCATTCGTAAAAGCTGATTTCAAGATGGATTTTAGCAATAAAAAAAGTTCTGCATCTACAAAAATTGAAAAAGGAATTTTGGAATTAAAAGGGTTTGTGTGTAGATGTGTATACGTACTATAGATGCCCCTGTGGTCAACGAGATCCAAATAAGGTAGACTCGAGGAATATTTGGACAATCGGAATGGCGCTTGTGCATATATAAGGAGGCGTGTCCCATCTTGACCGGTTTTTCCAGTGGGGTTAGAGATTGGTGTGGCGGAGGTGCAGAGACTCCAAAGGGTCGCCATGCCCACTAACTATAGGTTTGTCCTCCAAGCTTGACTGAGAAGCTGTCGATATCAAAAATTAGATTTGTCGTTGACTGTATTTTGGCCAATGAACTGTAAATGGTTTGGAGAAGATGATGCATTGCACTTTACTTTGTGGTAAAAGGACTTTGCAAATTTTTTCTAGAGCTTGCTGGAGTATAAGGATAATAAACGCTACTTATTCAGGATGAAGGAGAATTTGGCAACCCTGCCATATTATGAGGGATGTTTTGCAATTAACCCTTTACTGTACAAGAAGCTGCAAGAAACTTGAATAGACCCGAATAGAAATCGAGTGCAACAACGACTTCCGATATGTAAATTCAATAGAAATTCATCCCCCCCCCCCCCCCCCAAAAAAAAAAAAAAATATGAAACAAAGCTTCAAATAAGAACATGAATGCAAAACTGCAATTGAATATTCGATTAGATCATGCTTGTATAGCAAGGGTATTCATGCTTCCTCATGTTTTTGAAAACTTATTTAAAAAAATTAAAAGTTTCTACAGAGTATAGGTAACAAAATAATTGCGGAAAGTACATGTATCCAGTGTATGAGTAAGGAGATGGACAAGAGACTCACCGCGCCAGCTGACCAGTGGATGGATTTGAGCTCATTGCGCTCAAGTATGCCTCTACAGATATTTTTAAGGAATACAATTAACAACAGAACAAGGAAAACTTAACCATAAAACTAGCAATTTTTTATGTATTACAACACAAAAGGATCTACCTAAAAAAAAAAAGAATGCTACAGTGCAAATCCATGGATATAAGAAACTGACTACTGTTTAGACTATCATTAAGATATATAATAAAGACTAAACAGAACCCTTATCAATGCATGTGTAATATAGTCAAGAATTCTAGAACACTGGAAGTAAGGATACATTTGGCAAGCACTCATAATAGCACCAAAAAGGCCCAACATTGCCATGAGTTCAACTCTATCAGCACTTTTTACCAAAAACTCCTGTATCACACAGAAACAAAGATCAATTGTAGCATACCTCAATACTTGAATCATTTACCAATATATTTCTTGTCTATTACATTGTGTCTAGGTAGCAAGGACACCAACACCGACGGGGACACTGGACCCGCAATTTCCAAAAAATCAGATTTTGGACACCGCAGGACACCACTATTTTTTTAATATATTTTTATTTTATATATATATAATAAATATCTGAAATTAAGTAATAATAAATACACAAACAACATCTATACAAGCAACATTTATTTGGTCAATAACTCAAAATTTATTTAGTCAATGTATTGGACAAAAAAAACTAAGTCAAATATCAAATATTTAATTAAAAAATGTGCCCTGTATGCATGAGATTATTCAGATATGCTATGCCTATGCACGACATAGTGAGAGGAAGAAAAAGGGGGGGGGGGGGGAAGAAACGAGAGGCAGAGAGGGACTCACGAGTCACAACAAAAAAAGGAAAGAAACGAAAGAGGGAGGAAGAAGGACTCGAACAGAGACAAGATGAGGAAACAAAGAGAAGAAGAGACCTGTGGGCCGGCGACGGTGGCGGAGGACCTCTGGCGACGACGGCGAGACCTCTAGCGACGGCGACAGCAACTGGCTTCTCTTCTTTTGGCAACTGTAGCCGTCAGATCTGTTGGCTTCGGCTTCGGATCTTCGTCGACTGAGCTCCGGCAACACCAGCGACAGCCTAGATGTGGTCGGCAGACAGTAGACTCGAGGTGAGAGAGAAGAAGACGACCGTGAGGTGAGAGAGAAGAAGACGGTAATAGTTCAATAAATCTGAAATTGGCCCCAAATGTTCCGATACTGCCGATTGCCGTGTCCGACACTCCTCGGTGAAGTGTCCGACACGGTGTCGGAAAATTAAAAAAAAATTCCGACACCGATTGGCGGTGTCCAACACGTGTCGGGCGGTGTCCAGAAGGTGTCGGGGTGTCCGTCCTTTTAGGACACCAAACCTCCACCTAGGAGAGGTGTCTGTGCTTCAGAGCATTGTGTGGTTAATACAACCGAAATTCGAGCACTAGTCTTGCAAAAGATAATGATTAAGATAGAAGCAACTCCAATACAAGCAGCAGGAGGATGTAAAACAATTATTTACAAACATGCGCCAACCACAAACCAAGATGAATGAGAAAGTCAGAAAAGAGAGAAGATGGAGGCAGTTGAAAGGCAGAGAACGACAAAGGATGGAGCAGAAGAACAAGGCGAGTAGAAGGAAAGACTTAGGAGAGCACTAGATATTCGCTTTCTATATGCCAAGATCTATAGTTCAGTGAATAAACAGAAAGCGCAATTATTCTCACCTCACTGACATTACTGATAGCATAAAGCATAGACCCAACAATCACCAATATGTCCCCTTTTAAAGGGTTGGTCCCGCCTACACACAAGAAAACATGAAAGGTTAGCATATATAATTTTACATAGTCATAAAGTCGGTGTATTTGAGAGATACGGAAATGGTCTGACTGATACATACACACACACACAGTCTATAAATGTACATATGGGGAGAGAGAGAGAGTACATACAGAATATTACAAACATATGTATGACATGGGGAAACGAAGTTGGGGTAGAAAACCATTAATTTAGCTGGAACTCTAGTTTGAGAAAAGGGCTTTGATTACGATGATGATGATGGTGATGCACACACGTGCGTGTATATAGTTCAATGATCCTATACAGCATCAGTTGATTCACTTGGGGATAAAAGATACACAACATATGTGAACCCTTAGTTGCAGGCCACAGTTTCCCATAGATTTTCAAACTTTGCAAGCTGGGTTCCAAGTAGATTGGGATCTCAAGCTAAATAGCAACAGATTCGTTTACACTGAAACGCTGCACTAACCTAATCTGAAAGAAGAGGGTTAGATTACGAACACAAATTGCCATGCAGTAATGGAAATTTTCCAAAAAGGAAAAACTGGAAATGTTAGATAATTATAGACTAGTGGCAGCAAATTAATATCGTTTAAACTATAGTGACTCAAGTCAGTTGTGAAAATAACTAGTGGAAACAAGGGTGGGCTCTTTGGGACATTAAAGAATCTCTTGAAATGATGTTAACTTTTTGTCTGATTGATTTGGAATCAGAAAATGGTTGGGGAATATTACAACATGTCACCTTGCACGCCAACTTTGGCTATTGAATGTCAAGAGTAGTTAGAAATTTGATTTACAAAGCTTTATATTCAATAAGATTTCTGCAACTGTTCAAAATCGTTTTTGCTTTGGGACACTAAAGAATCTCTTGAAATGATGTTAATTTTTTGTCCGATTGATTTGAAATCACAACATGGTAGGGGCATATCATAACATGTCACCTTGCACGCCAACTTTGGCCATTGAATGTCAAGAATTGTTAGAAATTTGATTTACAAAGCATTATATTCAATCAGATTTCTGCAACCATTCATAATCGTTTTTGCTTTGTCTTAAAGTGGATTTGATTGATTTTGAAATATGTTGTAAAATTCTGCCATACAAATTTGCTGCCAAGGTTACCTGCTATACCCTAATCTCCTTTTTGCGCTGAGGTTCAGTCAACTTCAAGCACAGCTCGACAAAACACAAGGAGTGTCGCCCTACAAGAACCTGACTCTATACCTTAGTTGCACAAAGCGGGGGCGGGAGCGGGAACGGGGGCGGGGAAGCGTAAGCACCAAGAAGAATCTGAGGTTGGGAGCGGCTTCAATAAATAAATGCGTAAAGAGTATTATCATTTGTTAAGTATAATTTACATAGACAGCAACAACAGCCAAGGAGACTTTAAGAACTTGAAGGAAAAGAGAAACAAGGAATTGAGTTGAAAAGAGCTTGATTTTCATGTATTCTATCACTTGTTTCATGCATCTCTATCCAGCTAGCGGGATCGAGTTCCCATCTTAGTTTGGGACGAGATCCCATGGAGCTCCTAACTTGGGATCGCAAAAGCGAGTTTCCGAGAGAGAAACATCACCATATTAGGAGTTTCCTGCAACTAAGATCTATACATCTATACAACCTATAAATGTACGAATGTTGCAAATCATTTCTGGACGATTATGTCCTCTTTTAATTATATCAATAACACTTTTGCCTTTCATTTATGACTCCCTATTAAATTTGGTTGCAAATGAACATTGGATAATGAATCAAATTATAAACATTGGAAAATGAGAAGTTAGATGGGAAAGAAAAACAAAACAAAGAAATTCCTTTATTACTTCCTTTTTAATTTGGCTAAAATGAAATAAATATTGGATAATGAGAACTGTAATATTTTTCCTTATATTTTTAGGTTAGCAACCAATTGACAAACTGAAAAACAAAAACAAATACAAAACAAAGAAATTAAAATACGTGAAATATCAGTTAAGATACAAAAGGGTGTTGGAAAAACAAAACAAGAAGAAAAAAAAAGGGCTAAATATGCATCAAAAAATGAAAAAAAAAACTAAGGCTTAAATATGGTGCCAATTTGAACTAAAAATCTATTTAGTTATGCAAATGATCTTGAAAATTACAAATCTTAAGTCTATACCATAAACCAACTTATTACAAAAATAGTAAATTTTTTTTTTTTAATTTTTCTATTCACTTTTCTTTTCAGCAGCATCATCAAATATTTCTTCAATCCAGAAGCCTAGAAAGAAAATTTTCAAATATTGAATGGATTATAATTGCGAATATCAAATATACATTAATTCTAAAGTAAGTCACAAAAAAATATGAATATAATTGAATTATATTATTTTGATCCCCAAGAAAATGATGATATCAATTTAAAAATTACTCCTGACCACGTTCACGTGCAACGCACGTGCTCACTACTAGTACCATTCAAATGAGCCAACCAAAACTTCAACACAACGGACTCCCCCCTCCCTCCCCCGGGGCCCAGAAAGCGCTAGGAGTAACTTTCTAGGCTCTCAAAGGGGACAAGCTGGTGACAATGTTTATTTATTTTTGTTTGTGTGTGTGTGAAAGAGAGAGAGGGGGCGGGGATGAAAGCTACTCTCGTTTAGTTTAAATGGCTCAACCTTTTACAGACTAGATAATTTAGGCCATGTTGCTAGACCATGAAAAATGATATATTAGTACTTGCTAAGGTTAAACCATATCAAAAGATAAACATTTCCTGCAATGATACATGTCCTTGACAAGACCTTAGAGAGCATACGAATTCCCAGGCACAATGTAAGATTATATATGTCTTTGCTTTTGATGCGAAGATGGTCAGCCACCAACCTTAATACTTTACTGTTGAGTCTCCTCGGTCCTCACGAATGGACACTGTAAAGGACATGACATATGGTTCACAACCATAATGTTTCTTAAAATTCCAAAACCTTCTTTCGTAAGAACTATAACCATATGCAACATCAGCATGGCTAAGGAAAAAGGTATGTGATGTAAAAGCAACAAAGAACTTCAATGATGCTACACGTTAGAAGCTACTATGCCGTGCACTGTGTTCATAACCAATTTAAGAACACTGGGATAAAGTGCAAAAAGTTCTATGATCAGATAGACGAATCATATGTCAACAACCATAAGAAGAAAGGTAAGTGAGATGCAATGGTGTTCACCCAAAAAGCCAGCATGTAGGAAACATGACAAAGTTACCAAAACAAATAGTCTCATAAGAGAAAATCAATAAAATAACACGATACTCACTTGAACGATCCGCTGCATGTACATCTGAAAACACAACCATCACAAGACCAGCAACACAGATACCAACACCAACAATTTTTATGAATCTGTATTTTGTCTTCAAAAATAACCACGTAAGAAGTATGACGCACGGGATTGACCAACAATCCAGCAGCATAACACTTGTTAAGGATGTGTACTGATAAGCCTTCACCACTGCACATTAAACAACATAAAATAAACAACCGTGACACTTATTTGACCTTCAAGTTATAGTACATTATCCAGAGTTGATATATTAGCTTTGTTTAGAAGAGTTATTAAAAATGCGTTAGGTTTCTGACACAGAGCTGTAACTTTGCAGTGCTATCATATAGGTAGTAGGTTTTTCTCCAACTAACATAGATCTTCATAAATCTTTGAAAAAGAAGTCGAGGAAGTTATGCATTACGCTTCTTCAATTCCTCTAACCAAATCACCGAACGAGAATATACTTTCAAATGCAAGATAACCTCAGCATGGGCATACAGACTTACCAAGAAAATTGGCCTCTACATCTACCAACCCAAGAAGTATGTAATAATACCATTTTGCCTGAGAAAATTTGAGACAGAAAATAAGCACCCAAATATTCGAAGAAGTAAGAAATCGAGAAGTAACTTTACTTGACACTGGAAGAGAGTGCCAATATGGCATAACTACACAAGTTAAGAATTATAACTAACAAAACTTGACCTTGACAGTCTTGTATTATAGTATCCCCTAGCATGCAACAGAATCTGGTTTAAGAGTGAAATATTTAAGAAGACAGAAGTCAAGAACTAACTTGTCATTTAATTGACAAAACAGATCGCCAATATGGGATTTCTTCACGAGTTCAGAATTTTAACTTCCAAAACCAAATTATGCAACATGCGTGCGCGCGCGAGCGTGTGTGTGTGTGCACGTGCATATGCGTGTGTTTGTGTGTGTGTGTGAGAGAGTGAGAGAGAGAGAGAGCATGAAAAAAATCCTTCTATGTCTAACATTCAAAGAATGTCTGAATGCAACACCCGCGTAACTACTGCGTTGAGTGAATGTTTTGGGCTCAGCATCAAGCCCCAAATTGTACAGCTCTCAGCTCACTTAACAACCAAGAATCCCAGATAGCCAGCTACAGCTCATTTGACATCCACGTCGAAGTAAGCATATGAAGGCCATCTGGCATCCACCTTCTAATAACCATCCATCTGACTATATGTACCATCAAGCCACCCTTTTGGCGCATTGAACTGCCAGTAACTTCCCACTGAACATTTCAAGGTCAAATTATTTCTGAACTACCCTGTCAGGCTGTTTAACTATAAAAAATGCTTGAAATTCTTTCTTTTGCTAGAAATAACAATACATATTCGTGGTTATAGTCGTAATGACAACGCAAAATACTTAGAATTCAACAGCTGCTTGCTCGGCAGACTTTTCAAGCATAGAAAAGTAAGGAATTAGAATAACATTTGTGCAATCAGGGTTCTATATATACGTGCGATATTCAAGTGGATGATGACTAACCTTAAGCGCTTTCTTCCTGTATATCAAAACGCTTCCATATACTAATGCCAAGAGAACATAATTTAGCAGAGACTGCGATGTTGGTGCATTAATTCCTAAAAAAAAAAGAAGGAAATATGTACATAGCAATCTGATCAGAACATAGAGTCAAAGATTAGAGCTATCCTAGAAAAGCCCAGAGGGCACAGTATTCTAGTTTCTGATAACTTTATACTTTGACTAAAGGAGCATAAGAAAGTAAGTAAATAGAACAACATTAAATCAATTGGGAAAAAAATAGCACTGAAACAAATATGTACGGGGTGATTAGAGTAGGGCAACGCTCTTGTTGCACCCTTTTTGGTTGCTGAGTTGTATTAAAAGCAAAACATCGATTGCAAGCAGCAAAACCCAAATAACCTCACCTAAATGTTTCTAAGTATCAACATTAAACATACTAGTCGTAATCCCAATATAAGGTAGGCTAAATACATTCCCGTACTTTGTTGGCCTTCTGTTTTTACAAACATCTGTGATCTGTGATCCGACAAAAAGGAAATAATCTTCAAATAGAGTGGAATGGAAAAGAGAAACAGACCTCTCCTGGCGAGTTCAGATGAAGAGAACCCAGTGGAAGTTATCAAGAGGGAAAGAAACTGCCCCAAAACAAGACCCACCAATGTCTTCTTCTTCCATAACTCGTTATGACTAACCATTCTTACTACGCTTAAAAATTCGGACAACCCAATTCAGGGGAGAGAAAAGGAAAATAATAAAAAACCCATGTGTCTTACATAGAGCATTATAACACTTGAATTGGATGTAGCTATTGCGTGTAAGAGGAGATTGGCGAATGGAATATAATTATGAGAGGATGAATACATTCGATAGGGACGGACAGGGCGTTGAAAGATAAGAGTGGGGAGTGTTTCAGAGTGTGTATTTGGAATTCAATGGTGCAAAGATCTTTTGCGGTGAACCAACGGCTGTGG
The DNA here is from genome assembly GCA_033070095.1 of Escallonia herrerae. NCBI lineage: Eukaryota > Viridiplantae > Streptophyta > Magnoliopsida > Escalloniales > Escalloniaceae > Escallonia > Escallonia herrerae. Next base: position 126,208 of record JAVXUP010001821.1, on the reverse strand, counting down.
GTACTTTTCCCAAGTTCTTTTATGACTCTCTGTTTGTACATCTCTATACACGCACTCTCCCTCTCTCACTCAACCCCGTTGAATTTGGAGAGACACAAACAGACGCACCATTCTTGTTGGTTTCTGCCATCTTCTTGGGTGTAATTAAATGCTTTATTTAGGCACCTGGCCTTTTGTCAACAAATGCTAACTGAGGCTCATCAGTTTGTGCTTCGTACCTTTTTTCCCTTATTATTATTATATATCTTTTTGTCCTCTCAGCCTCCGAGTCCAGAACAGAATAATCTCTCCTGCTCATTTGCACGTGCCATCTGACTGATCTAGCTAGCTACAAATTATAATAATTTCAGTGAAACTCGACAGATTTACTTACAACTGATCTCATGTTTTCCCTTCCATTATCAACTGCATGGTGCATCCCAAATGAAATGCACCTTCTGCCTTGTGTTTCTTATAGCTCGATTGCATTTGATTGTCAGCAACGTATTATAGATAACATTAAAATTATTTTTTAAACTCATCTATAATATGTTTTGGATTTATTATGGCATAGTTAAACTTGATTAAACATGGACTAAATCAGATTGTTAGGCGTTTGGCAAAGATAGACAACTTTTTTAAACTAGCCTATTTTGTATTGATTATGGGATGGTTCAACTTGATTAAACTTGGACTAAACCAGATTGTTAAGTGTTTTTCAAAGATAGAAAGCTGATTAAATAAGCGTTCATAAGGTAAAACATTGATTATGATATCGATTACATCATAATCCATAAACACTTGAATCATGAAAATAATCACTTTTTTAATAATTAGGTTTAACGAAGTAAAGTACCAATATATCCGTACTAGTTACAGAGACCTTTAGCATATTTTATTCAAGCAGTGCACTTCCTATTCATTTTGCTACATTGAAACTCATTTTATTGCATTTTATCTAAACACCTTTCATTACCTAAACTAATTTTGAACGTCCATTTATGGAAATCAATTGGTATTTTGGCAAGACTTATCGGAAGCTGAAAAAAAGTGTTTGGATAATAGATATTGAAGACAATATTTGTATGACAAAATGACCGTAAGCTTTACGTTTAAGATGATAAATGCTGAAAGTAAAAGGAAAAAAAAAAGTGATATTTTTTTATCAGAATTGAGAAGGGCCACATAGGGAAGACTAAAAGAGGGGTGGAAAAGAAGTTTGACGCATAATAGTTATGCTGAAGTTGGCCGACTACTTAGTCATAAGAGGGAACCAACATCACCATCACCAAAGCAAAGTCGTACCTTTTGGACTCAATAGAATTGTGTGGAAAGACATCATCAAGAATCAAGAACATAACAAAAGAGATGGACAAGAGGACTCTATTCTTAACAAGCTTTTATCTCTCACGTCATTTTTAGTTGGTGAGGACATGACACCTTTAGGTGTTGGAGATGAAATCCATGTCGATTACATGGGTAGGACCACAATTTGGCACTTCAAATTGTCATAATCAAAGTTCCATTGACTACTTTTGTTACATCTTCGTGACTGCTTGTCTAATGTCAATTTAGTGCCCTAATTTCTGGAAAAGGGTTTTAGCAATATACATAGCTTCTAGAAAAAAATATTCCAAAAAAAGAGCCGCTGACGAAAACCCTGCAAAGGCAGCTAAGCAAAAGTTAGGGAAAAAAACAAAAAAAATTAAAATACAAGAAAAGAATAAAAGGGCCTACTAGGATGAAACTCGACAAAGGATGGTCTAGGCAAAAGTTAGGGCAAAAGAAAAAATTTATAAGTCTTATTGGCAACCTAAGAGTAAATTACCATCACACTCTTTTCTTCTTCTTTGAGCAAGGACGATTTTCTTCGAGCAAGGACGATTTTCTTCATCTAGAAATATGATTGACCGGTACTTTCGATATCCCTAAGTCCGCATGTAAGGTATATCGGAATCATATCCTTGAGAACTTCTGCTTCAACCTCTGAGCCTCAGTCTACTTTCCCGATCTTATACCCTTGGTACACTTTCGATCAAAACGGCCCTTGACATAAGCATACACGCCATCTTCACGTTCTGGAGCAGCTTTGATAGCCAGTGGCCTCTTTTGGTTTCGATCGGCAAGAAATGGCTTTTTCAAGGTTCGTCGATGTGCAAGGACCATATCGAATTCCCATCTACGTCAAACTCATCTTCGAACACCTGGGAACGGATCCAAGACAACGGGATCCATGTGGCTTGAACGTCTTCTTCTGCCTGGGGGTGACGGAAACTCTAAACTATAATCTGAAAAGATCTACCAAAGTCAAGTAACTCGGGCCTTAAACTTATTGCAGCACGAGCTTCCTCTTTAGCTCTCTCCTAACATTTGATTTTCACAATCACCCAAAAAATCCCAGTTCAGTTCTACCCTCAGTCTATTCTCCAAAGTCAGTACCTTCTTCCGACCAAGAGGCCAAGGCCAACTTGTGTAAGCCTCAGACAATAGTGGAGGAAATGAGTCCATACAATCGATAAACATTTTGTCCCCTGTGGAGTGATCAAAGTAGGGAGGAGAACCCTTACCCCGAGAAATAGCCTTAATTACCGAAGAGTTAAGGTCTCCCACCAGAGCGGCAAAATTATTGTAAAAGTTCTGAACAGTTTGTTCGTAACCAAACTGTCTTAGAATCAAAAAAAGCAAAGCAGAATGAGGAAGAGCGTAGTTCTAGAAGGCAAAAATAGTGATACACAGAAGTCCTTCGTAGGGCTTTCAACGATCACAGTACTAGCGGATATCCTTGGATTCTCGCATGTAAAAAAAGTGAGTCTAACCATCTTTGCCAGAATGACCCTCAAAGAGCAAATGTCGAGCATGGAAGGGACGATACCTCACCTCAGTAGGTATAACTATCAACTGCATGTGATCCAGAAGCCACAAGTACAGAAACAAGGGGCTATCCATAAATACCACACTTGGATCCTATGCACCTCTGTAATGCCATTTATGGTTTCAGCTACCTCTGATTTTTCCTTTTGAGGACACTTAGAGTAAAACTCTCATCTATTTGATCGGGATTATTAATATCCTTATCATTAGCGTTTAATGGGCATGATAATTGGTACAACTAATCTCACATCAGCAACCCCTCGGCCTACCACAGTAAGATATTTGGCCACCAGACACAGCCCAGAGCCGCTACCAAAGCACATGCATTACCCAGACCATGGTTATCTGACTTGGCAAAAAAATATTCTATCATAGGAGAAAGCAGGATATGCTCACCTAGGATAAAAGATGTAGCCCGCTCTTTGCTAGCTCCCAACAAGCTCATGAGGGACAGAATGTAGCCATCTTGAATGACCGGAACATCAATGGCTAAATTGGCAGGGATATCCACCAAAGTGGTGAACTTCATAAGTAGGGCAAAGCTCGTCTAATCCAAATTGAGACACATGATCCTCGGAATTCCAAAATTTGTGCACAGCCTGGAGAATATCTTAAGGGATAACCGTCGTACGCAGCTTTATGGCCTGCTTCAGCCTCATGATCGGCTTCGGGCGAAATTGCCCAATAAGATGAATAAGCTCTACTTTGTTGGAGTAATCAATAAAAGCGTGGAATTGAAGCTTAAAGATCTTGAGATTATCTTCAAAGGCTATTGGGAGTTATTTTGAGAGAATGAGAGTCGAATGCCCGACTGAAGGATGAGTTCCAAATATGTAAGGAGGGATCCCTACATTGTACAGAGATAGGACTTGTAAATTAAAATCATCAAAAAGAATTATTGGATAAGCCAAACGGTTTCCAGTAAACCCACTGGTTTTCCTTTTGTTTTGAATATTTGTGAAAGTCAATCTCTCTGATCAACCAACTGGTTTTACAAAAAAAAATTCTGATTAATCGTCCAATTTTATTGGGAAAATTAATTTTTTACGTGGATTAACCGTCCAGTTTACCCAAAAATTTGATTTTGCTTCTACCACCTACCGATTTAGACTCAAGTTAAAAAATATCATAATCATCACTAACTAGCTGGCCGGTTAGTCACTGATTGTGAAAATTTGGCAGAGTTTGTCTATTTAGATGCCAAACCCAATACCTGTTCGCAGATGAATCCGACTCATACTCAATCCACTTTTTTTATGCCCATCCTCCTTTCTTTTTGTGCAAATGTGTGTGCATGCATTAGGCTAAAGCATTTACATAGGAATTGCTACTAAAAGAAAAAGTGTGCATTGCAATAGAGTTTGATAAGAGTCATTAATGAACTCTAAACCCTACTTTGAGCTAAGTCCAGTCAATCCTTAATTCTTTCGGGGCTTGTTGGGGCTAGGTCCTTCCTCGTCACCGGATCCTAAGGATTCGTTATCTCGTTCGCCCTCATAGACCCCGTGCTCGAGGTTAGGGAATAACTCCACTACCAGCTGGGGCTCGATCGATCCATTAGGTTTCCCACAAGTCTTTGAAATATTGCCGCAACCCTAAAAGATCGACATCTCAATTTCTTTGAGTCTTTCCACCTTGCTTCCGCTAAAGACCTCCTTCTCCTCAATGGTGCGAACTCCGATTTGTGAACCAACCTTAAGGAAACTCGACTTGTTGCCTTAGTCTTCTTTTAATCTCCAGTCTGAGGTACCAGAGCTCCTTCCATAGGGTCTGAGTGGCAGCAGAAGGGGTATAGGCTTCGAGGGACTTTGTCCTTAGCTTGGCCCACTCCTCAACAGATGGCCCATATAGCTCTAGTAGATCCCGCAAGGTGGATACCATATCCTTGAGACTGTGTATCATTTGGTAGTCATCCTTCAATATCAAGCTTGTGACCTATAATAGGGAAATTGATATGGTTAAGCATAAAATGACAAATTAAGCAGAATCAAGGTTCGAGTTTACTGTCTTGACTTGATTTAGCTCCTTGAGCCCAACCACATCTTCATCCTCTTTGGTCGAGGGATTGGCTCTGTCTTCTCGCCCTTGCCCTTTAAAAGCATTGGCATTATCCAAGAAAGGAATGAAACCCCTTCTACGGACTCCTCCTCCTCCTTCCCCTAGCTCGTTGAATCCTCCTCGCACTCTACAGTCAATAGAGGGGCCAAATCCTCTTTTACAAATGCCTCGTAGATACGAGGATCGTTTGGCCATCTCAAGGAGGATACATCAATCCCTTGAGTCAAACTTTGCCTCAGGCCTTGTCCAGAGTCCCTGTCTGGTACATCTCGATAGGAGGGGCCACCAGGATGTGAGCCTTAACATTCATATGATGCTAGAAAAGCACCCGCTTTCCCAGGTAAAACTCCTCCTCAGAGTACCCTACCAGTATCACCTGGCACTGGGCGAGTGCTAACTACTCTAGATAAGACCCTGCCGCCTCCCACATGGACAGGGACGCCTAAAAGGGAAATAGAATGGATTGTGAGTAGTCTTGAACGTACATTAATGGAAATTTGAAAACTTAAATAAATGAATAACTCACTTGGCGTCGAGTCAACCTATTGAAGCTATCCCGGTAGGCCCCCATTACACCACAAGAATAAAGACTTTTAGCGACGAACAGTTCCGTTGCTAAAAGTTCATATTATGTCGGAAAAGACTTTTAGCGACGGACTGTCCTTCGCTAAAAGTTCATGGTTGAAAAGGCCGTTGCTAACAGATTAGCGACGGAAATTGATGATCTGTCGGTAAAAATTAAAATTTTCTCGACGGAATTAATTACTTTTAGTAACGGAATTTTCCGTCACTAAAGATATTTCAAAATTAAAAAAAAATCATTAGCGACGGAATATCTATCGCTAAAAGTCCATTAAAGTCTTTTAGCGATAAATGATCCGTCACTAAAAAATCATCAAGATCTGTTCAAATGACTTTTAACGACAGAACTCTGTCGCAAAAAGTATATTGTTGTAGGTAGAAAAAAACTTTTTTATTTTCATTATTTCTTCTAAATCTAAACCTATTTTTTAAAAATTAAACACCTAAAGCATAACCATCAATGTGGAATATTATTAACCACACTTTCAAGTATCTGTAAAATAAATAAAGTACAAACCCTTAACATCATGACTACTAATAAAGTACTATCGCCACTAGATAACCACAAACATTACAAGGTCAACCAAATTCAAAACTTGGCGACTAAAGTTACAACGTCTGTTTTTATATATATACAATCGTAGAAGTGATGCTCAAGAGTGGTCTCATTGGCGCGCTGGGATGGTCGGCAACAGCAGCTGAGCCAAAGTTACATCATCTAATCTATACAAAACACAAAATATAGTCAACATACATTTATAAGCCAAAACACATGTCTCGTAGAATAATTTTTTTACATGTATAGATACATATGCATAAAAAATATAATAACACAGACTTCTAAACTAGTGAGAAACTGTAACAGATCAAATTGAACAAAACCCATTAAATTTACAATTAGAAGTCAACATTAACAGTCAGCGTCATAGAATTCACAAATTGACAAACAACAAACTAAGAACCTAGAACATTATTAAGTAGGCAACAAATTAGAACCCAAGAAACGTTCATAAAGTTCAAGCTGAAAATGGGCATCATCAATTAAAGCAAGATAATTTGCAGATAACCACAATTGCTTTCTATTAATACCTGACTTCAAGCTCACCTTCGAACAATAGAGACTCCACATAATTTCTTGCAGAAGTCGACCCCAGTATATACTGATCCAGTTTTAATGTCTCAGCAAATTGTCAACAATATACAGAGCATTTCTGATTTCTCTATCTACTCGGGTAGGCAGTTCAGTAATATTACAGTTAGGTAGCTAGCCTTTAAGCTTTTTGAACCAATTCATATCAACATCCACACACACACACACACAAGCACAAACACCATATGGCCTAAAAAAAAAAATAGGGGTTCGCCTATTGAGAACATTGTCACTGTTAGTCCATCTCATAGGAAGCGCCTTTCATGTCATTGCAAATGATGGCCCCCCTCCCAAAAAAATGGGGAAAAAACCTGCATCGAGTTTGCCATAAACTATGGCCTTGAACAAATAGAACAAGCTTAGGAAATTGTTCTATGGGTTTCGAAATACAACTGAAATGGTCTTAGTTACTCTTCATGATTGAGGAGCAGAACAAAAGAGACTCCATATGAGGACAAGGACCCATTGACGGAAAACCGATTGTGGAGCATAGGACATTTATGATTTTGCATATTCCTTTCCCATAGCCCAGGTTTCTCACATGCCAGAACAATTCAAAGTCTTGAATCGAGAGCACGATGAGAATAATGTACGGAAGAAATGTGGATAAATCAACCATCTCTGTGAGTCTTTATGGTTTATTTTCTTTTCTTGTTTCCATTTCTTTATTCTGTTAATGCTAAAGCACTGTTCTCGGGTACTGTTCGCAGCATCCTAAACAGCCCAAAAAGTATATCTTCTACGGTTCCTAAACCCTAAACCTAGCTACTAAATTCTGATCCTACACCCTAGCCCCCCACACCTGAATATAGGATGGCCTTATATAACTTTTCTAAGCCATCATCCTGGATCAATATGTTATCTAAGGTTCACTAAACTGGAGCTTTTAGTTAGGCCAGTATTTAGCATTTCTTTCATATTCCCATTGCATATAACATTAACACTCAAAAAAGGATAGATGCTTTGCAATACAAGGTAAGCCAGATCATCATCACGACTATAACTGTGTATGAATTGTGGCCATAAGCTTCCATTGCACTGCAGCAAAATCATTGTATAATCTTGTGCTCTATGCAGAGTGTGATTTCTGTTGAACTCCCAAACCAGCCCGTTAATGCAAAACATCAACCACTTAAGCGAGAAAGAGAAACTACAAAGCGATAAAATTATAGCAACAACCAACTTTGACGAGGTAAGAAATCAAATCAGTGGTTTGAGCAAACTTTAATCACGAGAAGAAAAGAAAAGACACAAAACAAAAACCACTATTAAAAATCACACTGCTGTTGAATTTCTCTAAGCATACCTGTTGGAGTGACTACTTGCTTCTCAGTAAATGGTAAATGGCCAAGGCCATGCTCCATAACCTGGAAGTTGAAGTTATGATAATTACAATTTAATGTAGCGTAAGAACATAAGAGGCTATTACGTTGTGATCAATTGTTAGGGTGCAGTACCAGACGAATAAGGCGATCTGAATAAAATACGAAATCATGCTTTGATATATCTTGATCTTGAATCAGTGTGTGCATTCCTCTAATCTGCAACATGGGTTCTCGCTGTGAGCATACAACCACTATGAAACATGTAAGATTGATGGTGAAGCATAAACGACATTGCATTTGACACCACCGAAAAGAAGTTATAATCAAGGTAACGCAAACCAAGAATCCAAGATATAAAATTGAAAATAATGAAAGCAATTAGATGAAAAAATAAGCAAAAAAATAAAGAAGAAGAAGAAGAAGAAGAAGAAGAAGAAGAAGAAAGAGTGGGGATTGAGATAGAGCAGACCTAAGATGAAGTCATTGTCGGAATTCTTGAAGTCTTGACCCCCAGATCTCTCCATATTTACGACACACATACACAATCACAAACCCACAAATCAAAAACCCTACTGAAAGATCAGCAAAAAAAGAATAAAAAAACTCATTGGAAGGCAAAAGCCCTAGCCAGCACGTCGCAATCCCCTACTGGTGGGTGGCATGGGCAGTGAATGAGAGAGAGAAAAAGGGTAATGCAGAAGTGGGGGATGAGGGTGGGGATGTGGAAGAGGGGTTGGGGGGACGCGGTAGAGGAGCTGGGGTAGTGGCGTGGGAGGTGGGTGTGGGCGATTGGTATACAGGGAGAGAGAGAGAGAGAGATGGGCCAGGAGGAGGGGATGTGGAGAGAAGAAGGGGAAAACATGTGTGCAGTTGATTAGAAAGAAGAGTAGGGTTAGGGCTTCTTTTTTTCAAACATAAAGACTTTAACCGACGGAATGTGTCCGTCGATAAAAGTCTGTTGCTAAAAATTATTTTTTATGAAAAAACTTTCCAAAATAGTGAAAAAAATACATCAATTATAATTAACGACGGATATTTCCGTCGGTAAAACTCCGTCGCTAAATGTCTTTACCGATGGACAGTTCCGTTGGTAAAGACATTTAGCGACAGAGTTTTACCGACGGATTATTCCGTCGCTAAAAGTGACCTTTAGAGACGGATTCTTGTCCGTCGCTAAAAGTCCGTCGAGAAAGACCCATTTTCTTGTAGTGTTATGGCCCCAAACTGTTCCTCTTAGAAGTTCCACCGGTACATGCCCCTCCCTCATTTGCAGGGCAAGCGATCTCAAAATCTCAAAGTCCTAAACCTGCTAATGGAGATAAAAATGTGAATGACATGTCTAAATGCATAAATGAGAATGATAAAAGGGGTTAAAAGACAGGGACTTACCTCCCAAATATCATTGTACCCCATGAAGCTCAAGGACTACCCTCTAGATACCACGTCCATTGAATGGCATAGACAGGCCATTGAATGGCATAGACAGGCCATTGTCGGGGTACCCTAGTCGTACTCCCCTTTTTCCTCTTGAGCCCTAAAGTACCATAACTGCGTTGAGTCACTCATGTTGCTGAATACTATTTCTTCTAAAACGTATAACAAGAATACCCAGACACTGGTCAATGGTCGCCTTGTCGGTGCCCTCCAGGATCATACTTTTGTAGTGAGAATGAAGGATACCGAGCAAAATAGGTACCACTCTTTTTGTAGGATGGCTCAAAACCAAGTAGCCGGACCCCGAGGTCCCGATCCCTATCGAGATCATTGGCCCATGGGATAGGCCTCCTTTAAATGCGAAAATCCATGATATTTGTTACGGGGTAAGCGTGGCCTCCCCGAATAGAAAGTGGAATATGTTGGTGAAATCCCACCAATGCTCCACCAAGCACAAGAGATGATATTTACTCCAGGTAAAAGCATGTAACCTGTTCTGAAAAAGATTGAAGCCGGTCACACTATCCTATTATCTACTGAAAGCAGTACCTTCCCTCATGATTCCCGTACCAAATTAGGGCAACCCCTATAACAGATTTTTGTGGGGAAAGGCTGCATGAAACCAAGAAAAAAGGGAGAAAACCTTAAGAGCCATCCGGTTATGGAGTGTATGAAAAATAACATAGGAAACTAGTTGGGCCCCTACTTTGCATGGGAGTGCGTAGTGTGTGAAGAAAGAATGAAAGAGTGTGTGTGTGTGTGTGTGATAGAAGGGTAATTGTTAGAAAACATACTTCATTAGTGAAAAGTGGTGGCTAAGGTGTGCTTCTTTATCCGGAGTCAAAAGAGAGAGTCATCAACCGTCTGGGTTTTTGGCTGGAATCACGAGACACGCCTAAATTGGGACCCACCCTCGTGCCTTCTTCCAGTGCGCAGAAACTCCATGGTTATCAGAGAAATTGGGGAAGAATATAATGGAATTCTAAGATTATATAGGCAAAAATTATAATTGAGATAGGATTTGAGGGGCAGAAGTCCTTCTTGGAGAAGAATTTGAGAGAGAAAGTGAATGAATGGTGTTTGAAGTGAGTGAAAAAAAACCCTATATATTATCCCAAATCAGAATGGATAAACTGGCTGGTTCCTATTTAATTTTGTCAAACCTGCTGACTAGTTGATGGGTCTTCGACATTTTAATTTGTCGAAATTCAAACCCTCTGACAAACTGGAAGGTTTTTGACATGATATTTTGAATCGTCCCCTCCTTTGACTAACTGACCGATTGACCTAGAAAAATAAAAACTCGTATTCACTTGTGTGCCTATGTGCTTGAGTGACCTTTCTTTTTGACAAGTTTGTGTGTTTTGCCTACTTGTGTATTTTACATGATACCCAACTCATTTCGCCCAAGACATTTTTACCTAAAATTTGTATGCTTGCATGCTTGCTTAAGCATGTCTATTGTCCTATATTTGCATGGTTTTTTGGTCTGATTATTTGAATACGTTGCTCAGTTCATTAATTTTTGTACGGTGTAAGGCTTGTGCAAGATGCCGTGTTTGTTTCCAGAAGCAACATTTTCCTCAATCAAGGAATTAATATGTCCAGCACTCGATGACCAGCTATCCTTGAACATTGTTGGCTCTGGCTTTGTGTTATATTCCTGAAATTTTCTTCCATCTAAGTGACCAGCTGTCTCGACACGTTGTTGGCTCCAACTCATGGATATAAATCCCGTTTTGACTAAGCGACCAGCAGTTGTGGCATGTTGTTGGCTCCAACAATCAAGCCTATACTTTGTCTGTCGACCACTTCCATCGATTAAATTGCTCTGACATCTAGCAAATACCATACTCTTGTTTGTTGATCACTTCAATTGATTAAGTGGCTCCGGCATCTAGTAATACAATCATCTTGTCTGTCGACCATCCAAATATGTTTGATGGCTTCGGTAACAGGCAAGATTCCCTATTTTACATGTCTATATGACTCTTTCAAATCGATTTGGAGGCTCCGATATCTAGATATGGGTTATGTCCGTCGACCACTCAAACCAATTTGGTCGCTCCGATAACAGATGAAAGTTTCATTAATATTCCTAGATGACTAACCATTCTTAATGTTCGCTCTGGCGTCGAACGACACCTTTGGTTCTTGACAAATTACGTTGATCTGATTCCTCCATAGAGGATACGTAGGAAGACATGTTAAAGTCCAACCTCGTATTCGTGTCACGGTCTGTCAGTTTGCTCTTAATCTTGTGGTCTTTTTTATACTTTACTTCAAAAACATGTTGCTTTTTAGTGATTTCACCCATGCGCGAGCTCCTTATTGAGGGGCTCTGTAGACACTTCATTTTTATAGTCATTAATTAAAATAAATATTAGGATTAATTATTAATCAGAGTTTATTATTAAGTTTAGCCTAATAAGATAACTTAATTAATTTTAATTTGGTCTAGTCCAATTTTTCAGCCCATGTTGTCTAGTCCAGTCTAATAATCCAGTTGTGAAGTCCAGTTTAATCTAGTAGTCCAGTTGTTCAGTCAGTAAATTGGGGTCAGTCCAGTCCAATTATGTCAGTCCAGTCCATGTCCAGATAGTGATTAGTCTAGATAATCTAAAGAATTACTTTGTGATTATCCTTGATGCAAGGGATTAAATCAGTGATTGTTACGATCTTTGAAGATAAATGCCAAATCTGGTAGATCCCATCTACAAAAATAATATATAAAATTGTTGAATGAACCGGCCAGTTTTCGACAAATCGGCCGTTTAGTTGAAATTTGTCAATCTATGTTTTTTTATCAAATATTTTGTCTTATCTCCAAATTGCATATTTTGTCATTTCTGGTGCCCCAGAGCTCCATAAATAGGCCCCTTGGCCTATATTTTCAAGGATCTGATCTGATCTCAGCTTTTCTTTCTTAAGATTTTATATCATTTTTTTAGAAGTGGTATATCATCTCTTAAGAGGAACTAACCCTTGATATTCACTTAAAAAAGGTTCCTAGTCTATTGTATCGTGGATCCATCGCAGAGGGTTCCCAAGTCATCAAGACAAGCAGACTCACGAGGTTTCTAGTTTGGTTTAGCTGTCTAGAATTGTCTCCCACTTCTCGCGATCACATTTCATTTCCAGTATTAAAATCCTAAAAATAGTCTTTTTTTTCTTATTCTAAATCTAAGAACGAAGTGTAGATCACCTCCCGTAGGACCAGAGTTGAACTTTTTTATTCCAGATTGTTCGACCGGATACTTAGGCTATTCGACTGCCAATGTCGAGTTCAAGCAAGTAATATATGAATAAACTTAGGTTAGTTTTATTACGTATGTACATGTTTGTGGGTTGAAAGGCCAAAAAATAATAAAAATGAAGTAAAGACTGAAAGGGTATGGCCGGTGCCTAACATCTTCTCGCTGTATAAATAAGTCTCTGAATCCATCTCTTTGTTTCAATAGATAAGCTGTCTTTTTTATGTTTTAGATTCGTTTTCAAGATTTTCTTATTTTCCTATGATTTAATTAAAAATATGGTGACTCTTTAAAATTCTTTTCGAGTTTTTTTTTCTAGGGCGGTTAACTACAGTTATTTCTTAACATTTGTTGTACCCCTAAATATTATTGTGCTGAAATCTTGCTCAAATAATTATCTTGATGTAACGCCCCCAAAAAATCCGGAGGTCTGCTGCCCCCAACTCCTGGGTCGTTAACCCACCGGATCACATCAACCTGTCAAATCTATTCATCAACACATAATTCAAATCATTTAATCCCATATCATCTTAAATTCTTCAAATACAAGCTTTTAAGACTGCTTAAACTTAAGCAATTAAAACCTAAGTTATTTACAAACTCGAGTTCTTATAAAGCAAGGTGATAGTATCGACCCACGCAGGGGTCTCACTACACTGTAGTGGTGGCTTAGTAGAGCCTCACATAGACTCTAACTCATTCCCGAACCTGCTACAGCTTATCATCACCTGTAGAAGGGAGTCAAACGAGGGTGTGCTTTCGAGAGCTCAGTAAGGTCATACAAGGACCAACAAAGAATTACAAAACGATTTCCAAAAATCTAACCGACGATGATTTCCAAAACACTTCAAACGATCAAAACTCAATGATTTTCCAAAAATGATCAAAAACAATCAGAAATAGATGCCAAAATAAACATTAACAATCAGAGTAGGTTCCAAAACGATCAATAAAATATCCTTTTCAAAGTCATCATTTCCAAAATACAGTAAAGATTTCTCGAGGGATTCCAACCCAGTTTCCCCAAGGGATTTCAACCCAAGTAGAAATCATTTCCAAAATATCATAAGATTTCTCGAGGGATTTCAACCCAAGCAGAAATCATTTCCATAATACAACAAAGGTTTCCCAATGGATTTTAACCCAAGCAGAAATCATTCCCGTAATACAACAAAGATTTTCCGAGAGATTTTAACCCAAGCAGAAATAAAAAAAATCAACGTTCATCCTTGGCGGTCGCGATGCCACTAAGGCAAAGCTGTACATTAAGGCAAAGCTGTACACATGCATGATGTACCATAATATAATTACTGGCCCATATCGAAGCCACACGGGAGCTTGCGTGTAACGTCAGAATGCTCTAAAAAAAACTCCTCACACCCTTTTAACAATATCCCCACTCACTTTCCGGCAAGAATCCTCTGAAGCTTGTTCTCATTATTGTGTTCACATCTACTCTCTCTCACTGAACTGAATCAAAAGCAGCACCTTTTCTGACTGACTGTCTATAGTCTTCCCTTCTTTACTCCTCACTCTACTTCAGTTCACATCACCTAACCTTGGGACCACTCTCACTGATCTTTCACCAAAAGCCAACTTCATTTTCTCCACGTTTATTCCCATTTGCCTTGTCCTTGTATCTGCATATGGATGACTTTAATCAAGATGGCAACATACAGGAAGATTTTTTCCTGAACATGCGGTCTTATGTGATTCCCCTTCACGAACAAATCGTACGTAATGCACGTGAAGGCACAAAGAAGTTACTACTCGGCAGATTTCAAGATGCACGTGTATTCTCCGAAAGAAAAATTCAACGCCGAATTAATGCCTATTGGATACTTCAGGGACAGGTAACTGTCACCAAAGTACCCCCTTTCCTTTTCTAATTCTCTGTTGCTTCAGATGCATACCTGATTTTGCATAATGGGCCGTGGAATATTTTTGGTGTGCTTTTACTATTACAAGCATGGTATCCACATGTTATTTATGCTTCGGTGAAATTCCATACTGTTGATTTATGGATGAGGGTGAGTCATGCTCCAAGTGACTGCTACTACTATGATCTAGTCGAGATGGTCGGGCTTGCAGCTGGAATCCTGATTGCAATCGACTGGTCGGAAGAACGACAGAAGAACAAGGATTACTTCATAATAAAAGTACAAGTTATTCCAGATGCACCTCTCCTGCCTGGGGTGTTTATCTACCTTTTGGACAATATGGGTGTTCAATTGCTCAGGTGCACGTATGAACGGGTTTTTTTGGCATGTTTCCGGTGCGGCTGTATTGGACATAACAACACTCATTGCCGATATTCTCCACAGGAAATAGTTGATCTTCTTAGCCGTCGAACGACGCATATTCCAGGTCCTGACCTCTATGAAACTCTATTTTTGGACAACTTTCCAATGTACTCCAAGTCTCTCAGAGCTCTTCCAAACTCGGATTGGAATCGAACATCACGAATCTCTATTTTTTGCGATAAAAACGGCACTCATCTCAACCATGCTTTCGACGCTTTCTCACCCAACCCCTCGCCAGATGTTAGCTCCGATGAATCCTTTACCATGGCAACCACCTCACTTGAATCTACTTCCGACGACAACGAAGTTGATTCTCAACCCGAAGATGCTGAGAACTTAATGCGCCCTGAAAATAAACATTCATCATGATAACATGGAAAATATGGATTTCCACCTGGGTATGGATAATGACGGTGCACCTCTGGACATGCACTTGATGATATGAACCTGCTTATACCCAATAATGTATTGGATGACATTCTGGCCCATGACTTGAACCAATTTGATAATCTTCCTCCTATTGATGATCTACTTGCACAATTGGAACAACTGCCTATGGATGATATCATGGATATGGATATTGAACAAATTTCTGATGAAAACACCAGAGATGATGATATTGAAGCAGAGGAATCATCCTTTCTGATGACTTTGAAGATGAAGCTTCCTCTGAAAATGGATTTGCCGGCGTTTCATCGGAATATACAAATCCAGTGTCCTTCACAGTCATGGAAGGCCACACGCCGATAGGAGCTGCAGATGATGATGAAAAAATCTCTGACACAATTTTAGATGGAAATCTGCTACTCATTGCAAACGATCTTGAGGCCACGTTGTAGTCCCCGCTAGCGAACACATCAACTGGTTGGCTTGAGGATATGATATAGCAAATCCCCCGACAAAATCCATTTCATATCTCTTTTGGTGAAAATCCACTAATTTCTTCACATCTCATCATTGATCTCCCAAGTGGCCAAGTGGGAACTACTCTGTTGGCACCAAACCAACAGATTTTTTCAATTACACAATCTTTGGACTGGGCACCTCCCAATACCAGGCCAGCCATCTATCATGCGACGGGCCAGCCCACAGCTAACTTTAATTGGGCCCGCTCCCTTCTCAGCAGCCTATCAGACTATGGCCTGCAACTAGTTTATAAAACTTTTAACCAACATTTTCTCTATACCCCTTTTGGAAATCCAAGCCCACTCGGTCCATCTTTGGGCCTCCCTTCACCAACTCCAGAAAACAACACCTCTCTTATGGCCTTAACCCAATGCTTTTCGGCCAGTCTGCCACCAGCTTTCTTACCTGCACTTTCAAACCCAGATTTCCTTCTATGGCCAACCTTTTTCCAGAACAACCCACCTTCCATTTTGACCCACACCCAATTTTCTTTCCATAGCAACACCTCTGGACACTTGAACAATGATCAACCCTTTGCTACTTTGGACATTAAGAAACAGAAAAGTGACCTTGTCCTTACCGTTCATCCCTACTCCATGAATCATAATATGCAATCGTTAGAACCGTTGGAGGATTTTACATCGCCTACTGTTCTCTCATTTGGGCCACAACAATCTGCTACATTTATAAATGGACTTAATGGGTTTTACTTCATTGCTCCAGAATTTGACGAGGAATATATAGAGGCAGAAGATACAAATGCATTTGCACATACATGTGACCAATCAATTGTTGAAGTAGGCTTGCCTTATTCATCTCCATCACTGGCTACAACTTCCTTGCATTCTCTGGCCATTGATTTGGAAGCCTCCACCAATACTGTGCTATCATGTACTCTATTTCTAAATCAACAGGATCTTCCCATGGTTCTTTATTCAAACTTTTATGCTCCTACTGACGGTATAGGTTCTCTCTGCAAAATTACATTTGATGATGACAAAGAACAACATGCTGATATGGTGACAGACAAACACAAAGGAACCAGGTTCTCTGCTCCAGATTATGAAACTGATAATGAAAATGACAAGGTACAACTGACTCTCATGGGACGTGTGCAGGACGATCATGCTCCTTTACAGCTTATGCCGAACAGTGTTCGCAATGGTGCACCTCATCACAGCTCTGGTAGTGGCAAACGTCACATCCCATATGATGAAAGTAAGGATGCTAGCTTGGATCTTGGCCACCAGGAGAAAAAACTCAGAGTTTGGCATATCGCCATGACAAACAACCACCAGGTTCCTTCTGTCGCCCTCTCTGAAAATGATTCACTGCAATTTGCCTAAACATGCATATCCTTTTATGTCTCCTATATTGGACCTGTGTAATGCTTGTATCAAAAAGACTTGTAAAAAAAAGAAGAAACGAGCTTTATGGGCTGATCTAGGTGAAGTTACTTTAATGTCGTATGGAAAATGATGTAAACTACACGGGATGTTGTTAGACGACTTACCCCTCGATAGGCTTAATCCGAATAAATACATGTAGCGTTGGATGATCAGGGCCTATCTCCGTGGCTCAAGCGTCGTCGTGGCCTTGATGGGTGCCCTATCAAGCATTCTTTTAACGACCACATCAATCATGAAAGGATTGACAGTCTGGACATGACCATTGGGCTTTAGCTATGGCCTTCCCCTAAATGATCTCGACCTTTTCATGACAACCCTTTCTTGTCACTAAACTTTAAGTCTCTGAGATGGGTTTTGGGTGTTGTTCCACAACAACCCCTTCACCTGCAATGAAACAGCTATGCTGGAACTGCAGGGGGCTCGGCCATACCCTCTCAGTTCGTGTAGCATTAAAGATGGCTAGGCTTCATAAGCCGGCATGTATTTTTTTGCAAGAAACAAAATTGACAATTTTGTTTGTTTCTTCAAAATTCCTGAAATAAGGTTATTCAACCTCTATTGGTGTGGATCCTGGAGGACAATCCCAAACAAAAGGTGGGTTATGGGTCGGATGGATTGAGGACCTAACAGGCACTGTTCTACATTGTGATAAACATTGTATTTTGGTACTTTTCCAAATGGTTGGTGGTGAATCCTGGGTATCCGGATTCATTTATGGGCATCCAAACCTTGCTAAAAGGGCAGTGACTTGGGCCTGCATATTCATGCAATCACTGGGATTAACTCCCCTTTAATGCTTATGGGAGATTTTAATCAAGTTCTGCGGCCCATGGACAAGACAAGAGCCAACCAGTTTTCCACACCTGGACATGATCTTCTTGCTAATTTCATACAATCGCATCATCTTCTTGACCTTACATGGGTGGGTCCTACGTTCACATGGACAAACAACCGACAACAACTGGCCTGCACTTATGAGCGTATTGACCGGGGATTTGCATATATTGATTGGATATCGTTGTTCCCTATGGTCACCATCGCTAATCTGGAGAAAAAAACCTCTGACCATGCATCCTTGCTACTTGACACCAACCCCAAAGTATCCTCCGAATACCGCCCTAAAAGATTTGAGGCAATGTGGCTTAAACATCCGATGGCGAAAACGGTCATTTTTCAAGCTTGGCAAAACCCAGTTCAAGGATCCCCACTCTTCTGCGTCACCACGTGGGGCACTCTTATGATGAAAGATCTCGCTATCTGGAATAAAGAAGTATTTGGAAATTTGGAAACCCAGATTAAGGATACTTTGGCACAAATTAATCATTTCCAATCTCACCTACCTAACCTTGATGCACAACTTATGGAACAGCATGCCAGACAAAGATTAAACTGGTTAATGGATTGTGAGGAATCTTTTTGGGCCCAAAAATTTACTATCAGATGGCTGTAGCTTGGGGATCACAACAATAAATTCTTTCATGCTGCTACTATTATTTGTAGAAATCGGAACCGCATCTCTGTCCTCACTGATGACACCAACGTAACCTACTCTGCATATTCTGACATTGTTCATTGCATGCTCACCCACTTCAAAAGGATCTTTTGTCCCTCAGAAGTTGTCCAGGCATCCAATGGTCCCATGTCCATGGTTGAAGGACTTACTCGTAGCCTATCTCCCACCCAAAGGAATTTTCTTGATAGACCCTTTACAGCCAAAGAAGTCAAGCTAGCACTTTTCCAAATCAAGCCCCTAAAAGCCCCGGGTCCGGATGGAATTCCAGCGACTGTCTATCAACAATTCTAGGACTTTATGGAATGCCCAATTACTATAGCAACTCTATCCTTCTTACGGTCGGGTCACATGCTCAGGGTAGCAAATAAAACTTTTATTGTGCTCATTCCTAAATGCAAAAATCCAAAAACACCAAGTGATTTTCGACCGATTAGCCTTTGTAATACCATCTATAAGATTATCTCCAAGACCTTAACCAACCGCATCAAAAGTGTCATACAAGATCTTATTTCCCCATACCAAAATGCCTTTGTTTAGAACCGTCATATAGTAGACAATCTCCTCCTAGCACAAGAATTGACGAACAAGATCCGTGTCACTAAGAACACAAAAGGAGGTCTTGGTGTCATTAAGATGGACATGAGCAAAGCATATGACCGGGTATGTTGGAAATTTCTTGAAGCAGTTCTTCTTAAAATGAACTTTCCCCCACACCTCACCAAGCTTATCATGAGTTGTGTTTCCACGGTCTCCTATGAAATTTTAATTAATGGCTTGTGCTCACCAAGGTTTCAACGACTCTGTGGCCTCAGACAGGGTGACCCCCTATCTCCCTACCTCTTCATTCTGTGTGCCGAAGCACTCTCTACCACCTTGATCTCAGCTCAGGAATAAGGCTTTGTACCAGGCATCCGCACAGTATACACAGCCCTATGGTCAACCACCTTTTCTTTGCTGACGATGCTCTGATCTTTATTAAGATCACAAAACAAGCTTTAGTATCTATCAAGGATATTTTGGATCGCTATTGTAAGGAGTCGGGCCAGCAAATCAATCGCGGTAAATTGGCTATCACCCTCAGTCTAAATACCTGCCTATCCATGCATATTTATATCAGATGCCAAATGGGGATTACCTTGAGCGAAGAGTTTGGAACATATCTCGGTGGCACCCTTGACATTATGACCAGAAAGAAAGAATTTTTCTAGAATCTAATGGACAAAATTCGAGATCGATGTGCTTCTTGGAAATGACTTCTTTTAAATAAAGCTGGGCGAGCAACGCTGATCAAATCTGTTTTGAATTCCCTCCTTATATACCATATGCAGGTATGCCTCTTTCCTATCCATATCTGCCAAACAATTGACTCTCTGTTAGGAAATTTCTGGTGGACGGGCCAAGACAGTGCTCGTGGTATCCATTGGATCAACTGGAATGCTCTATGTGGCCCACTCAACGATGGAGGGCGAAATTTCAAGGATATGAGAATGTCCTAAGGCGTTACTCGCCAAAGCGGCCTAGAGAATTTGGGTTGACAATAATAGCCTTCTAGCACAAGTCTTCCGCGGGAAATACTGTACGCGCCATGATTTTCTAGGATCCCCTTCGATGGGTAATTTCTCCCGAGCATGGCGTGGTATTTTAATTGGTAGGAATGTTCTTAAAGATGAACTCAGATGGCAAGTGGGTAACGGTAAAATGATAAAGTTGTGGCATGACTGTTGGATTCCTCAATTCAACCAGCTCCTTCAGCCTCCAGCCACACATGTTGCTAGTCAATGTCAATTTGTTTGTGATCTCATCAGGAATGGCTTTGGGATTGTACTAAAATTAATGCACTTTTCCCGCCCGAGCTTGGTCAGAAAATCACGGCCATACATTT
The DNA here is from genome assembly GCA_033070095.1 of Escallonia herrerae. Lineage (NCBI taxonomy): Eukaryota > Viridiplantae > Streptophyta > Magnoliopsida > Escalloniales > Escalloniaceae > Escallonia > Escallonia herrerae. The sequence goes on along the minus strand of JAVXUP010001821.1, from coordinate 105,542 downwards.
TTCGAAACATGATTTTGAGGATCAACAAGTATGGGGACATACCAAGGATGGTAACTTTATGGTAGCATCGGCTTACAACATGTTATTTGCAAAGAAAAATATAGCTGTAAATTTACTTCCTAAGCCTCCTTCACGGCAGCCTCTATCCCAACCTGATGTCTGGAGGAAGTTATGGCAGCTACCAGTGCCATTGAAGATTAATTTCCTAATTTGGCAAATCTTATGGGATCGCTTATTGCTTTATACAAACCTCCAGCGACTCAACATTACTACTAGCAATCTTTGCCCGCTATGCAATCTTCATCCGGAGGATATTGGGCATGCCTTTATGTCCTGTCCTTTGGTGCGGAAAATCTGGTTTGGCATACTGCTTGGTATCAGAACAGATACTATTGGGGTCTTGTTCAAGGAATGGCTAATTGCTTGGCTAATGAAGAAGCCAAGTGCGCAAGGAAATTGGCTAGCTGTCTTCTATTTCTTCGTTACTATCTGGGTTGCGTGGACCAGTAGAAATAACCTAGTATTCTGGCAAATCCCCTTCACCCCAATCCCTATATTACAGAAAATTATATCCTTGTCTAATTTAATTTACACTCACATGCATAAACTACCCACATCACCTAGGATTTTACCACAACCCAACTGTTCACCACAACATATATCCACCCTCACTAACACACATGTATGTCCTTTTAACATTCATTTTAACCCATCACAGTGCCCCTATAGCCTGCTCCCCAAGATTACCATGATCATCCATGCATGTTTTGATCCCTCTCGCTTTAGGGTTGGGGTCGGTCTCTCTTGCTACACCAATAATATCCGGCGTGGCTCGGCTTCCTTCTCAGCTGTGTCGTCGGACCTATATACTGCTCTTGCACATTGCATACTTCATACGTCTACATGGGCTTTGAAATAGAGTTTTTTTCATATCCATGTACTAACTGCTGAACCAGATGTCGGGATCTGAGCATATCATTGACACGGTGCATCTTTTATCTATGACTTTTGCCATATAGTTAAGGAATTCCATCATTATAGTATTGCCAGGGCTGACCTTCATCTAGTGAAGGAAGCCCGAGCTCTAGCTCTTTTTGCTTGCCAAGCCCGATCGACAGTCTATCAGGACAGGGTGATTGGCTACCTAGGGCGATGAGTCCTGGCCATGATGGAATGGCACAGATACTTATGGTGTTACTGTATTTGTATTTCCGTACTCTTTTTTATTATTTGTTGTATGGCCCTAAGGCCGGTATCCCCTGCTCTCTTGAACTATGGATCTTTTCATATTAATGCAATTCTCTTATTACCAAAAAAAAATAATTACTGGCCCACCTCATCGATCAAGGAACTGGCCTGCTTCTTCGTAGGAAGCAATAACAATCCAGCCTTATATCGCCTCCCCACAGAACAAGTACCCAGGTCAACACATAAAAATCAACAATATTAATGAGCATTAACATAACCTCAAATTACTGAAAGCAATTCGAATTCCAATAACAATAAACATACTGATATAAGCCATCATTTAGAATTCCAAAAGAAAATCGCAAATATACAGCAAAAACGATTGTGAATAATTATCGAGTTTAGGCACAACAATTCAGAAGAAATGATACAAACAATTATCAAATTTGCTCAGTATGCAATAGCAGGCGGCATCACAAAAATTTCAAATAATCGATTTAGGTTCAATACTTGGATTTTTTGGCAATAACATACTGATCAATACATAATTCAAAGTTCGACATTAGTCATAAATAAATCAAAGGAGTATTTACGAGTACGAGTTATCAAATATAAGGGTTCGGACGAAAGTCCTAACCCACAGTTCAGATATAATTCCTTACCTGGATCCGCAGCTAAACTATCTAACCGAAAATCTTTAACTTTAACCCAAACAAAATAATCGAATCATTAGAACACAGATTATAGCAAAATTTTATAATTTAATACAGACTCACGCGTACTCCCAAAAACGAACCCCGTCACCGGATATGTAAAATTACTGAAACACCATTAGGATGTAAAATTACCAAAAAAGCCCCTCTGGGACTTAAATCACCAAAACGGTCTTATGGCAAGTAGAATCACTATAATAACCTTACCGTATGCAATTTTAGCCAAAGTACCTTAGGTCAAATTAACAAAATACCCCCTTCGGGGTGGCAAATTACCAAAATACCCCTCATTATACCTAAGCACCAAAATGACCTTTCCGTAAGTAAAACCACAAAAATATTCTTACCATATGTAAATTTACTCAAAAATACCCTTTATGGGTAAATTACTAAAATACCCTCAGGGGTTTCCGACATCGAAAAAATTTCAAAATATCTTAAAACTCTATTTTAAGCATCCTAATATAATTTTTGGATTAAAAAGTATTTTAGAAAATTTTCGCTCGAAAATCCCGAACTGGTGTCCGGACCAAACGCTAAAAGGCCAGTCTCGAAAAAAATACTTATCGGTCTTATAATGGCCCAAAATTTTAGAATATGAATCATATCAGTAAAATAAGATTTTCATAAATTTTTTAGATCAAAATAACTTGGTTGGCATGCTATATAATTTGATAAATTTCATTAATCGGTACGCCAGTTTGGTACCCTTTGCAGACACCGAAAATTGCAAAAATATTTCTGAGTGTACATCTCATAAAAATATTAGGGGTTACAGTATTGTACTTTGTCTAATTTTGGTCCAAAGTACTTATAAAAATTTATGAGAAAACTACCTAAAATAATTCTATCTTTAGTGACAATTTCAGTTACTGTTCATAATCAGACACACGTTAATTCACATTTTACACACCTTTCTTCTTCCTCACCTCTCCCACTTTCTGCCGAAACACCAGTAAACACGCATGATTTTTTTTATACATACGGCCACTCCCAAATACATAATTACACTTAAAAACATAAACTACTACACAATTATGCACTTAACATACATAAAAGCACACACTCACACACCCGAAGAACACACATATACACTGTCACTATGAACCCAACTGAAAACCCCTTTACCCTTCACCATTTTAAGCACACTTACTAATTTTTGACACCAACATGCACTAAATTCGCAGACCTACACCCATTACACCCATGTGCTTATCTATTGATACACAATTTTCACTCCGCCATGAGCACACACATTGTTTCACACTCCTTGAGCCCACTTCACACAACCATAAACACATTGAATTAATGCACTAAAGGGTGAAGAAGTTACCCTAATTCCCTTTCGCTTTCCTTCGGTTTCATTTCCCTTCCCCCGAGCCTTGTTATGCTTCTCTTCTCCCTGTTTTCACTCTGTTTCTTCTTCTTCCTTCTTTCTTTCCTATTTGTTTTTGTTCTTCTTCCTGTTTCTTTTGTTCCTTTCCCAAAATGGAAAGGTTATCTTCCTTCTTCTTTTGTTTTTGTTTGCTTTCCATTTAGGATAAAATCAAACTAACATAACATAAAAAATAAAAATAAAAATAAAAACATCAGGTGACTCATCACAAGAGGTGGCATCTCCTTATTCAAAACTTCTAAAAAATTGACACATAAGGCTAAGTTTTCAAAATTTGCGAAATAGCCCCTCAAGTTCTAAAATTTACAAAATGACCCCAAAAGTTTAAAAAATTTTACTTTTGCCCCAAGATTTTTTTTTCTAATATTTATTAATTTAATTAAGCATCACTAAGATGTACACTGTCACTCATTTTATTATTTTTCATCTCTAAAAATATTAATTTACCATTATGCCCCAAAGTTTTTCAAAATTAAAAAATGCCCCCATAGGTTCAAAAATTAAATTTTTGTCCCGAAATCTCTTATTCTTTTTTTGAGCTCCTATGCACTATTGATACTCGAGCATTGCTCAACTTTAAAGCCCATTTATTTTTTGGAGTCCAGTTGATTATTTAAGCGGCTCTTGAAGTTCAGGATATTACACTTGAATGTGGTGAAAAAAATCTTATTTTTGAATGAGTAGGTTGTTTCGTTCGCTAAGATCAAAGGTTAAAAGTTTCTTTGGCTAAAACCTAATCTGGTTAGGATAGTATGGGTATGCCATGCTTGTCATTGTTTTGATTAGCATGCCTATCATCAATGATTCTCATGTTGAAATACTGATGAAAGTATGAATGTTGGTAGCTATCAAGTCCCAATATCCGCTTGTCTGAGGTAATGTCGTTGATGACTTATGGTGGAGATTTTTCCCTATGTTTGCCCCACTGATAAAATAAGATATGTTCTTGAGAACTTAAGGCAAAAATTTTCCCCAGTCCACCCTATTGATGAAATCGTCTCCCTTCAGTTCATGTAAGACTGGGATGAACACCTCATTGGTAGGACATCAACAAGAGGATGATGTGTGAAAGCGGAGTAGCTGGTGACCATTAAAAGTGGGGTAATCTAATAAAAGGATGAAGTGCGCTAGTGTCTGTCGTGCCTAGTTAAGTCAAGTCGAAGTTAGCACTGGAACTGAGTGTAATTGATGTTATTCAATTTACTTTTTATACTTTTATTATTATTGCTTGCATTATAGTTTTCTTTTTCATAGCACGTGCACAGTCAGTGAGTTTGTCAGTCCATGTCTAAAGATGAGATGTAGATGTTCTACTGGGCTTTGAAGTCGTTCAGTCTGAACAAAAGTGGTTTGTGATCATATTCACTATTGGTGTTGGTTCCTTTATTGGAATTCTGATTCATTGTTGTCCTTAAATTCTTAATTCCTGATTAATAGTTTGAAGATTGCTATGTCTTCAGTTTTTTGATCATTTTGTAAAGGCTTAGTTGTTTTGAGGTGCTTGAAGCCTTCTACTGTAAACATCTATGTAATGTTGAAAAAGCTTTTGTAAGAATGTATTTTTCGTAATGTTTGTTAATGATGTTTGATATTGTAGTTGCTCTGTAATTTCGTATTATGTTTGTTGATGATGTAGTTTAAAGCACATCTTAGCTCCGGTGAGGTAGCTGGGGTTAGATGTTGTCAAATAGGGTATCATAATTTTGGTTGCCTCCTAGACTAATAGAAAAAAATACACAGATCTATTCTATCTTCAACGACATGTTTGCTTTCACGACTTTGCATTTTTCATCATCAGAATAAAGCTTTTGGTAATCAATGGCATCCTTTTAATTCCGATGAGTTTCTCAACCTTATTGTTTTTTTTTGTTTATGCTACTTTAAGATTCTAAACATCTTGATTATGGCATCAAGATGAATAATCTAATCTACCAAAAGTCTCCTAAAAAACCTACGTACATGAACCAACTGATAGCACAAGTCTAAAGAGTGAAAACATAACATGTGAAGTATCTTCTATTGTCAGATTCACTGTATAATCTAAATCAACAAAACCAACAACATTAGAACTGGTGTCAACATTTCCATAATAAACCAAACCAACATCTGTAGTAGCTTTGAGATGCCGAAGTATCCACCATGCCACCAGCCAATGAGCTTTTCTTAGTTTTGCCATATTTTTGTTAACTACACTAACGACTTGCGAAATGTTATGCACACCATAGCATACATGATGCTTTAACTCTACTAGAATAGGGAACCTTTTTCATATGTTCCTCATCCTCTTTATTTTTCGGTGACAAAGTTGTTAAACAGTTCAAAGTGCCATGCCAATGCGGTATCAACAAGTTTTCAAGACTGCATATCAAATCTCTTAATTACCTTATTATGAAACTTTATTTGGGACAAGAAAAGCTTACCAAATTTTCTATCTCTATGAATTTCATATCTGAAATCTTCTTCACCACACTTAAATCTTTCATCTCGAAGTCAATTTTTTACTCAGTTTCAAACTATTAATCAGGAATATGTTTAGCTACAATGAGCATATTATATATATAAAAAGAGCAAATAATAGAAAAATGAACCATTTGAGGACACCTTGCAAAAACACAAGTATCAACTATGTAGTCAACTATAATAGCATTGATGGCAAGGAAGTAGGTTCGCAACATACAAGGAGATGCCCCAAAGAATGCAGTTCGAGTCACAAGCAAGGACTACTAATGCGGGGCAGAGCAAGGACAAAGCAAGGGCAGAAATCAAGGCTTTCTGGACAGAGCTTGAGGAGTGGTAGTGCTGCATGGGATAAATACACGACTATGATCACTAGTCCAATGCTGAGGTCCAAAGTCAAGATTTTTTGTGTCTCTCTCTAGAATTCTCTAGCGCTGGAATTATAGAGTGAAAAAGTAAAATATGACATAAGTCATGTTCTCATTTGAAAACTAAATTCTCGAGTCCCTATTAATTGGGGATGAGAAGGTGATCTTATCAAATAACATGTGGTGCTCTCTAGAAGTGTCACCTCATTGAGAGGGCTACAAATGCTTTGCCTCACATAGCTTCGTTCTCTCTATTTAGAATGACTGGCTCACACAGTGCCTATATGGCCAGAGAATCCCTTGATCTAGCCACAATCTAAAACCTTTGCTGAGTCCCATAAAGGCACTGAGAGATACAGAGAACCTAACAGTAATGGGAAAGTTCTAGCACCCAACTGCCATGTAAACTAGGTGCGATGTTGTTCGAAGACATGCTCCCAACTTAGTGTGACCTGGCGTCATAGTCCATAAGGTATGGATAAAAAACCCCCAATGTTGGGTCACATAGACCATGCAAACACCCTAGCAGAGATAGCCTATCATGCAGTGAGTCCTTGTGCAAAAGCACTCAGGGGTGTCAAGGTAGTGTCCCAAAGTAGTCGCCTACCCAACGGGCTGAGATAGTATCCCGAAGGAGTTGCCTACTCATATGTCAAGGTAGTATCATAGAGGAGTTGTCTATTCGACGAGCTGATGTGATGTCTTATAAAAGGTTGCCTATCTAGCAAAATGGGTGACCTCATGTCAAAGCACTTGGAGCTCTCTGGAGGAGATACTATCCTAGAGGAGTCACCAATTACCGAGAAGGATACTTGTGCTGGAGCACTCGGTGCGTGCAAAGGTAGTGTCCGGAGGAGTTGTCAATCCAACCGGCCCAAGGTAGTGTCCGGAGGAGTTGTCAATCCAACCGGCCCAAGGTAGTTCTCAAAGGAGTTGCCTACCTGGCAGGAAGTGAAACCTTAAGGAGTACTTGGAGCTCCTTGGTGGAGATAGTGTCCAAAAACCGTTGCCTATTCTTGCTATCTATCCTTATGGCCAGAGCACGGGGAGCATGCCAAAGTAGTTTCTTGGAGGAGGCATGCACCTAGCTGGCCGAGGTAGGTCCAGGAGTCACCTACCTGGAGGGAGGGAGTCCTCATGCCAAAGCACTTAAAGCTCTCTAACAAAGATAGAGGCCAAAATGAGTCACTTATCCCAGCGGTGAGTCCTTATACTAGAACACTCGAAACGTGCTAAAGTAGTGTCCTAGAGGAGTCATCTAGCTGGCGGGAGGGGATTCCTCATGCCAGAGCATTTAAAAATCCTTAAGGTTGTGTCATAGAGGAATCACTGACCATGAGGAATAATGCATACTCTGGAGAGTGGGTCGAAGCTTGTTCTACAACCAAGGCGAGGTGTGCATGGTGTGGTGAAGGGGATCGACCAACACTAGAAGCGTGGGAGTGTTGTAGAGTGCCAGGGGGCGCGAGTGTATAAGTAGCGTGATACATGGGCACGATGGGATATGTGCGATGCTGGGGACATGCTCAATGAAGATGGCTCGGGGGCGAGGTCACTAAGTGTTGTGCGGAACATGTGATACAATGGCCGTGCATGGGCATAAACAAGGGAAATAGTGCAAAGGGGATGTACAGAAGGAGGCAGCAGTTAGGCATCGCAATAATGGCATCGTGGTAACAATTTTCATACTGGGGACACGTGATACGAAGTTAACACTTGAGTGTGGTGATGGACATCCTGTTGGGGCACTTGATGTGAAGATGATGCTTAAGGCACGGTCGGGCGTGGCATCGGTGGGCATCGTGTCAGGGGTAAGTGACGTATAAAATTCTATCGAGCACAGTGAGGACTCGCGACATGCACGACAACGGAAGTCATAAGGCCCCCAAGGGGAAGAGGGAACAAGGGGTGAGTCAAGGAAGCTCCTAAGGTGTGGGAGCTCCCAAAGGGCAAGGAGAAGGAGCCCTCAAGGGGCAAAGAGATGGAGCTTGGGCTGATCCTAGGGGAAGACCGAAGGCAGACCCTTAGGGGGAAGGCGTAGGCAGAGATACCTTGTGAGGAAGGCCTAAAACCAACCTCTTTGGGAGAAAGCACGGGCCGACCTCTCTAGGGAAGGCCTAAGTTCAGTTTTCTTGAGGGATGGCCTCGGGTTGGTCCCTTCAGGGAAAGGCCCACCATCGATTCCAACACTTGGAATATTTTTATGCCAAAGGCATAACACGTGACTTGAGCATATGGGCTAGGATTGAACTTTGACCATTCAACAATAATTTTGGATTGTCGCGAAAGCAAAACTGAAGAATGGTCAAAGGTGCATAGCCAAGATGGGCTAGGAAAAACTATTTGATGTAATCAACTATGACATGTAAGTAGTCTTTAGTGACAAATAGTTTTGAAGATCATATTATTCATAGCAGAAACTTTTACTAAATATTGCTTTTAGCATCAAATTAAATACATTATTGGTAAATAATGTGATTGAACATAAATAATATATATATATATATATATATATATATATATATATATATATATATATATATGTATATAAAGTGCTCTTCGTCAGACTATGTAAGTGAGTGGACTCTACTAATGGTGTGCTAGCATTGGTTGCACATAGTCCGTGAACTAGTCAGTGGGCCTCGTAAGAGGTACCGTGTATCAGTGAACAGTGGTATTGGAGTTGTACATAGGCTGGCTAAACATTTTGTGGAAAGACCTTAAGCCAAAGCGAATGACTTAGTTGTATATACTGGTATTGGATGGTTGAATATAATTGACTACGAACATATATTTCTCTATATGTATTTTTACTCATAATCAAATGTAATTTTAAAAATATTTTCTTTAATGAATTATGTGAAACTGTTGTTGAATGCTTGATCCTAACTAGATTTTTTGTCCAGCTAATTTTGTCACTGGATACTTGCTAAGTATGTGGAAGCTTACCTCTTGCTAATGTTTTAGGTCAAAGTATGAAGTTTATAATATTGAATGTGAGCTTTGGAATAGCTAGATGGAAATGACTGTGATATTTTGAGGTTTGTACTTTGTTCGGTTTGGACTCTCTTGAAATGCAAATATATCAAGGAGGTATTTTGCAATAACCATGAAAAAAAGTTAAGTTTTCTTTTACAGATGTGAGTAGTAGTTGGTGATGATATTTTTTCGAGCCCATTAGACTACTTATGTGTTCATGTCATGAAAGTATCATTATTATACAATATAGTGGTGACAAAATGCTCATTAGCAATCAACAAAACAAAATAACTGATCCTTCTCACTAGTCTTCACATATATATATTTTGCATATCCATAATAATATGATTAAACTCATGAACCTATTCCTTGGCGGGTTTACCTAGCTCCATATGATGACATTTTTTTTAGTGGTCGTAGAAGTCTTTTTAGTGAGTGAGACATGACACTATCCATGATAGTGTCAAATAGGCTTACTACCGGTCATCCTCGAGGCCATTGGACTAACATTGGTTTAGGGTCATGAAGTACCACTTTCTTACAGTATAGTGGTGATATAATGCTTATATGAAGAAGGAAATCAACATAATAAAATAAGTGATCCTCCTCATCAATCGTCAACCGAGGATTTAGAATAGTATGAGTAAACTCTCAATATGTTCCTTAATGAGTGTATCGAACTTTATATGAAGCGTGTAGAGACTTCATTTGAAGTGTATCCTGTTAGTATGTAGCCACCTAATTAACAATCCGTCCACATGAAAATGCCTTTCTCAAAAGGGTAGCCACATATGAATTTACAAATTGTAGGTAAGGTCATAAAGGGCTAGTGGCACACTATCCCACATCAGACGGGGGTCGTATCCTTATGCCTTAGAAGGCCTAATCTTAACCTTAGTCACACATAACTCGGGAGCTTCTTTTTTAGCCACTATTAGATATAATCCATAGCCGTTGGATCAACACAATTTTTTGAATCTTACTTCATGTTCTAACCTTTAACAACCCAAATATTTAATCGATCTCGTGCTTTCAAAAGTTTGCTCTACCATCTAAAAAACTCATTCCATGGCCCCACAACAGATAAATGCCTCCCTCAAAAGAGCTAGTGGAGTAGATACTTATGAGTTTAGTGGCAAGGTCATAGAGGCCAACCACAAATTCTTCCATAGTTTATACCTTAGAGTCCTTTCTAGGGCCCAATATCAACCTTAGTCGCACATAGCTCAGAATCTTTGTTTCAAGTCATTGTGTTAATGGGGAAGGTCTTATAGTTGATAGATGAAGAACAGCTATTTGAAAACATGGAGAAGATTAGGAATTAATCAATTGAAGAAATTGCTGAAGAAAGTGAGGAGAACAAAAACACAATTGGTGAAAATGCTCAAACCAAAGAACGAAAGTCCTTGGTAAAATTTCATGGAGTAGAGCATTGACAAAGAGGTAAAAGTTCATGATGGTCAAGACTTGACAACTTCATGTGTATGACAATAAATTGGGTTTGAAGCATTTTCCCTTGACGAAGAGCCATAATTTGAAGAAGTGATGGACATTTTGAAGTGATTAAGAAAATTTAAATGGTGCTTGCAAAATATTTTGCCATTAAGATGATTTTTGGCAAATTGTGCCCGGCAAATTTTTTTGTGACGAGCTTTTGTACTTGTCAAGGAAAGCGTCTTTGTCAAAAGTAAAGAGTAATATTCTCAGCTTGGTATGAAAAAATTGGAATAATATTGGTTGCTTGAATACTGAGACGTTCTTTGATCTGGATGAGTGATAAGAAATGTCCCAAAATAATGTTCAAGGTCTAGTACCCACATAAGTGCTGATAAAAGTTGAGAAGTTCAACATGTAGATGATCCATGTGCTTTAGACATCAAAAGAGATGACTATGGAAATTGTCCCTTTAAAAGGGAATGGAGATCAAAAAATGGTTGGGACCTTTCCCAAACCCCTCAATAATGAAGGCTACTTGGAGTTATGAATCAAGTTTAAATGGGGTGTTGAAAAAGTAAACTTGATTCATTCATTTATTTTATGTCATGAGAGTGGTGCATTAGTGACTTATCTTAGTAAGCCAAATAAATGTGTTAGTATGCACAAGTTATAAGTACATTAGCATTATGCGTTAATAGAAGCAGTGATTAGTGAGTGTCTGAAATACTGGGTCAATAGTGTTATTATTACAAGTTTAGGAGTTACAATTAAAGACTATAAAAAGTTAGTTGGTCTAGTCATTTTTATGGTGGAAGCGTAAGATGTAGAGGATTAAATTTTAAATATTTTTTTGGTCTCTTTAAGACCTCGTCAGTGCCTTGTCATATTTATGATTGTGTGAGTTTGAATGACCTTTTGCCCCCAATGTCTCTTTCGTGCCTCTTTGGTGACTCAAAATGAAAGTACATGGGAACATTTGCCCATGAAGTCATGCTTGGTGCTGCTTTTTGTCTGGATACTCTTTGAATATGTGTTTTGTGGCTTTAGGATTCTTTTTACCACGTCTAGTACAACAGAAATGATTGCCAAATTGAGTTGAGAATAACCGTACTCTTAAAAAGTGTCTAGTGGCTCTATATGTTCTCGAACATTAGAGGTATCATGAAGAGGGCACCTTGTAGAGTAGATGTGTCTCGCATTATTGGGCGTACTTTAACATGGTAGCAGTAGATCCGTTATGGCTAGTAGGTATTGAAATTCAGGGGCCTAATTAGAGCCCAAGCCCTACCCACATGTTACTTATTTGGGAAAGATCTAAATGGATTTGGGGCAAATAGAAATTAATTTGATTGGGGCTGTTCGGGTTTTCTCTATCCCTAGTATAGCCCATATACATTTTCAACAAACATAAACCATATACATATTTTTTTTCTCTCTCTTTCTCTCATACATATACAATTAAGCCTTCAGCCATCAGCTGGGCACCACCGGCTGCCTCCTGCCACTGCCACTAGCTGTCGCTTATTTTTACAACCACTGTCGCCCACTACCAGTGATTTTAGCAGCCACTGGCACGGCCAATAGCCATTGCCATCTGGTTGTCGCGTCCCCCAATCACATGTGTCCACCGCTGATGCTTCCAACCATCGCCTCCATCCAACTCCGATAGACATCTTTACCCCCTTTCTCCATTCCTATCACTGCCATCTAACACTCGGCAGCCACCTTTGTCTGCTACCATTATTAATCAGAATATGATGTAAATAGTTTTTTATAAACAAAATGTGACTAGTTTAAAACTAAACGAATTAGAACTAAAGTGGTTGACCCATATGGTTAGAGTTAAAATGGGCGGGTTGAATCTAAAAGTGATTGGAGGGCGGGGCAGGATACTTCAATTAAAGATAGGGCAATATGATAATGGGACAAATACAAATGGAAAGGGTCAACGTGTGGTGCCCTATATTGCCATCCCAAATGGCTAACTTTCGTACAGGTTCCCAGTGCAGCTCTTTAGCTTTCCTGGATTTTATGAATGCTGTTGTTAGTGCTTCAACTGTGACTTTTTATGCGACAACAATTCAAAACCCATTTGCCCACACCACAGAGTCGCCCATTTGTCTTCAAGTGTTGAAACAATCAGATCATCTGAAGATGTCAGAGTCAACTACAATGGAGAAATATGTAAACTACGAGTTTAGAAGAGTATGGCAAGGACTATGGGAAACTGGACTCCTTTTACTACTTCTAGCACTAATCTTACTGCTAGAACATTTTACAACTTATATTGCACTTTTGCAGTTGGTACAACCTTGAATTGGTTTGCTTTTACACTACAATAAGTGCATTGGCTTTTTTGTTAGTGTTCGGTTAGGTTGTGCCTCATGTTGGGGTGTCCAAACGGATAATGAAAAGAAAGAAAAATAGATAGCCTTTTGGAGGCTTACGCCATTTGGACGGAGGACAAGACTAAAATATAATCAAGAAGTTAGGTCACTGCAGTGGGGAAAAAAGTGAAAAATGAAAGGGGGTGGAAAGATTTGTCAGAAGACCGTAAAATTAACTCCTCTTGCCCTAAAATTTTAGGGAACTATTCTTGTGGTCGTGCTCTCAACATTGAATGGTGTTGATTATAGTTATTATGCTTCTCTTTGTCGTAATCCTCAATTTTATCCACTTGTGAGATCTTTTTTTGGTATCAAACTAGTGTGAGAAAATATTGTTAACGGTGATCCAAGGTTACATTTTGATAGTTTAAGTCTCTAGTTGTACGTAAAGACAAAACTATAACGTTGTGGTGGTCATGTAATCGAAGCATTTTGCATTTCGTTCTTTGGTTTTTCCATAACGTCGGAGGGTTTTAATGTTAAATTTCATGTCTTCATAATGTTAGTAGCTTATTGTTCAGATTTTGATCACACAAAGAAAAAAAGAATTTTTATGGCCTTGCATAATCGCTTAAGTTTTTTGTTTTGTATAATATCATCTGTCTAAGAATGATTACCTTATTTCTTCGTGCCTAGTAATTCTTTTAACAAACTTAAATTAGACAATTTATTTTGAATGTTAAGGAAGACGAGATAAATTTTAAGGCTAATGCCAAATATGTTCACTTACTACAGCTTAAGTACCCAACATTTCAAAAGTACCAGATCAGTATCTAAAGCATTATTTTGAACCAAATGAGTCTTAATGCTGACAGATGATGGAAGCCATTAAAAAGTCAAAAGGTATGAATGTCTTTATGAACAAAATGTTATAGAGAGATCCATGTGGCCCTCCTTTTCTCTCTTTCCTTGCTTTTGTATAATTCATTGGTCCATGTCATCCGAACATAATGACATGGAATTAAAAACTAAGAAAAAACAAACAAACACCTACAGTCCACTCCCAGCCACGACACCCGACCACCAAACTAGACAATACCCACCACGCCACTAGAAAACACTCAGCACCATGCCTAAGCGGTTACATCCCACCATTCGACACTACCGCACCACTTCACCATTTGACACCACACCTACAACCACCACCCTCACTGTACCCAATACCACTGTCGTCACAGACCTAACCCAGCACCACTACCCTCACCATATCCAAGCATCGCTCCCCCCGAAACCTCTTTCACCAACACCACTAGCGACCTAACCACGCCTTTACAGATTTGACCCACCTCCAGCTTAGTTTTGTTGTGGATGGTACAATGACAGTTTTGGGGGAAGTGGGGTGCGTGTGTGTTTATATGCGTGTGCGTGTTTGTACGTGGGTTTTGAGTAAGGCCTTCACTATTTCTTTCAAATTACGTTGGGTATTTCATTCTCGTATTCAATCGATTTGGTAGTTGCCATCAACCCCCTCTCGGAGTTTGAAAGGTAGAACAAGGGAAGTTCAAGGCTTTCCTCTCATTACTTTTTCAACGACGAAGTGAACATTTTAGCTTGGAGAGCAAAGATTTCTTCCTTTGCGTCTGCAGATTTTTAACTAAAAAACTGGCTATTCTAGTAAATAAACTCCCCGCTGCCCTTTATCTGGAAAACAAAGAGCTAATAATTTTAAAGAAATGACTATCTCTGTCTTAATTCATTGCTTCTATGATTCTGCGTGGATGTCTCTGGGTATTGTGTGGATGCTTGTGTTTGTGTGTGGCTATGTTTGTGTTTGTCATTTGGGTATGTTACGAAATCGCTCTCGATAAATATGTATAGAACACGATAACCAAATAAGAAAACACAAGAAATATGAGAGAACTCAAATCTACTTTTCTCAAGTCAGATTTACAACACTCCCTCAAATGTATCTCTCAATTATTTTCCTACTCAAAGAAGGACTCTCCTCTCTTCTTTCCTACTCAAAGAAGGACTCTCCTCTCTTGCCCTTAAACACAATACAAGACACCTTACTTATACTTGGAGAAAGCAGGGATCTTCTCTCACCAAGCAATGTGGGACAAGATGTCTCATATACTAAGGGCTAAGTTGCAACCTTCTTTGAGTAACCGATGTGGGATATAAATACAAGACATATATCAACAATCTCCACCTTGGCTTGTATTAACAAACCACTCCATGAGAAAAGTGTGACATGTCTTCAGTATCTTCTTCAGGTACCGCACCTTACATCCCCTTTAAAGGTAGGGATGCACTCCACCTCGAACTTAGCAAGAAAGAAGATGAATCAAGCTCAAGCAATGCTTGAAATTCTCCATCGTGACTGTCTTCGTGAGCGTCTCAGCTACATTGTCATTCGTGTGAACCTTGTGCACTATAATTTGTCTGGAATTAATCCATTCTCGGACCCTATGATAACGTACATCAATATGCTTGGTCCTTGCATGGAAAACCTGATTCTTTGCCAAATTCATTGTACTCTGACTGTCACATTGTAACAAAACACCACGCTGCTTGAAGCCAAGCTTATCTACCAGTCCCTTTAACCATAATGCCTCCTTAGCTACCTCTGTCAATGCCATGTACTCTGCCTTCGTAGTTGACAATGCTGTAGTAGACTGTAACACTGATTTCCAACATATCGGCCCTCCATAAAATTTAAAAATATATCCAGTCGTAGACCTCCTAGAATCCAAGTCCCAAGCATAATCAGAATCCACAAAGCCAGAAACCTCACCTTTTGCCCCATCACGATCAAACATGATGCCAAAGTTGGTCGAACCTGCTAGGTAATGGGAGATCCACTTCACTGCATCCCAATGCTTCTTTCCTGGATTTCTCATATACCTGCTGACCATACTAACTGCATGTGAGATATTAGGTTTGGTACACACCGCATACATTAGACAACCAACATTAGACAACCAGCTGCATTTGCGTACGGTACTATATACTCAATATCTTCTTCTGTACTAGGACAAAGTTGTGAGGATAACTGAAAATGAGCTCCTAGTGGTGTACTAACTGGTTTAGCATTGAGTATACTAAACCTCTCCAGTACTTTTTCAATATAACTTTTCTGAGTTACCCATAACTTTCCTGCCTTTCTATCTCTATGAATCTCCGTACCAAGGATCTTTTTGGCAGAACCAAGATCCTTCATATCAAACTCCCTGCTTAACAATTTCTTCAAGTGCAGAATATAAGACTTACTCTTCGCAGCAATCAACATATCATCCACATATAATGTAAGCAACAACAATGAACCATCATCAGGGACTTGATAGTACACACATCAATCATACTCATAGCAAGAGTTACCATGAAAGTGTCGAATCACTTATACCATTGCCGAGAGGATTGCTTCAAACCATATAAGAACTTTTTCAGCTTGCATACATAGTCCTTCTTCTCAGGCTCAATAAATCCCTCGGATTGCTGCATGTAGATCCTCTCCTCCAAATCACCATGGAGGAAAGTTGTCTTCACATCAAGCTGCTCCAACTCCATATTCTGCGCTGCTACAATGGACAGTATCAATCTGATAGAAGTATGCTTCATCATTGGTGAAAAGATCTCACTATAATCAATTCCCTCTTTTTAAAAATACCCTTTTGCAACCAGTCTTGCCTTTTTTTTTTTTTTTCTGTAAATCCACTTGCATCCAATAGCCTTCACACCTTTTGGAAGTTTAACTAATTCCCAAGTCTGATTCTTCGGTAGAGATTCCATATCCTCATCCATTGCTGTCAACCACAAGTTACCATCTTTTGCCTTGACAGACTCATTGTAACTGATAGGATCTGCACTTCCCACGATTAATGCAAATGAGACCAAGTCCTCAAAACCATACCTTTGAGTTAGTTTCTTGGTACGTGGCTCTCTATCTCTGACTAGATTTCAAGAATCACTAGGATGCTCCTCTGGATTCTTTATAGACTGCTCATCTGTAGATCCATGTGTAAACTCATCAGCTGATTTTGTCCTCTGCTCATGCAACTCTATATCTCCACTGTGTGAACCTGCCTCTCGCTAGAAGTTGCATTTGTATCCAACATTTGTGCTTCATTGAAAACCACATCTCTACTGATCACCCTTTTCTTGGCCACTGAATCCCATAACCTGTATCCTTTTACTCCTTCCTCATAGCCAAGGAATATACATTCTTTTGACTTAGGATCAAGTTTGGATCATTTTTCATTTTGAAGATGAACATACGTAGGGCAACCAAAAATTCTCATTACAGAAAAATTAACTTGTTTACCGGACCATACCTCCTCGGGAACTCAGTGATTAATGGCAGATGATGGAGAACGGTTGATCAAGTAACAAGTTGTATTAATAGCTTCAGCCAAGAAACTCTTGGGCAAATCTGCATTCAACTTCATGCATCTAGCTCGCTCCAGCAAGGTTCTATTCATCCTTTCGGCAACCCCATTCTGCTCTAGAGTCCTCTTCACAGAAAAGTGTTTGATGATACCCTTATCCTTGCAGAATTGTAGAAACTCCTCATCCCTGTATTCCATGCCATTATCTGATCTGAAGTACTTAAGCTTCTTACCCGTCTGATTTTCAACTCTAGTCTTCCACTGCTTAAACACGTTGAAAACTTCAGACTTATGCTTCAGAAAGTACACCCATACCTTTCTTAAGAAATCATCTATAAATGTAACAAAGTAACTAGCTCCCCCATTTGAGATATGCTTGATTGGTCCCCAAACATCCGAATGTACACAGTCCAGAACCCCTTTCAAGTATGAGAAGTAGCTTTAAAACTAACTCGTTTCTGCTTCCCAAAAACATAAAATTTGCAGAAGTCTAACTTGCATGATATCACTCCCTATAGCAGCTTGCGTTTGTGAAGTTCCAGCATACCTCCCTCGCTTAAGTGTCCGAGTCGTTTATGCCATAACTCAGAGTTATCATTGCTAGAACCTGTATGAGTTGATACTGAAGCTCCACCTATAATTGTGTTCCCTATCAGTTTATACAAATTTTCAGTTTTCTGACCTTTTTTTATTACTATGGCACCTTTACTGACTTTCATGACTCCACCTTTTATAGATATACTACAATCTATAGAATCGAGTGTGCCCAAGGAAATTAAATTCTTCTTTAAGTCAGGTATGTACCTTACATCACCTAGGGTTCTCACAATCCCATCAAACATTTTAATTTTAATGGTACCTATCCCCATGACTTCACAAACAGCGTCATTACCCATTAACACAGTACCACTATTACATGGAGTAAGACAATCAAACCATTCCTTATGTGGGCACATATGAAACGAACATGCAGAGTCAAGAAACCATTCCATAGAAAAACTGTTGTCTCTAACTGATAAGAGATTACATTCTTGCTGCTCAACCGAGGAAACCAAGAAGAGATCACCATCGCTACTTTGTCATATTCTTCAGTAACATTAGCATTGTTCACATGTTTATTTCCATTCTTCTTCTCCTTCCTTTCTGAACACTTCCTTGCAATGTGACCAATCTTTTTACAGTACCAGCATTCAATACTGGACTTATCCTGCTTTCCACGAGACTTAGACTTGTCTTTTTCATGTCCTGGATTTTTACTTCTAGATCGACCTCTGCCTCTTCCATGATCATTCTTATTTTCAGACCTGACCTTACTACCAGACCTTTGCCTTGACTGCTTGAACTCATCCCATTAACTCTACTCGAGTCCATAAGAGCCGACATAACATCATCAACAAGCAATGTCTCCTTCCCAATAAGCAACGTAGTCTTCAAGGTCTCATATGATTTTGAAAGCGAAGATAACAACAAAATTGCCTGATCTTCCTCCTCGAGTTTAACATCTATACTTGACAATTGGGCTACTAACCGGTTAAATTCTGATATATGATCACCCAGATCTGAACCTTCATCCATCCGCAACTGGTACAGATCTTTCTTCAGATATAACCGATTCGACAAAGATTTTGACATATAAATCTTCTCCAATTTCTGCCACAGAGCTGTTGGAGAAGTCTCTGTCAAAACATGGTACTTAACTTTAGGCGCTATATTCAACCGTATTGTAGACACAGCCTTAGCATGTAATTCCTCCCAATCATCCTAATCCATTGACTCAGGCTTATTCCCGAGCCAAGGCTTGAGAAATCTTTGTTGCACAAGGATATCCTTTACTGTGCTTTGCCATATGCCAAAATTCGTCTTCCTATCAAATTGTTCATAGGCATACTTCATGGTCGTGTTGTTCGACATATTTATCTTCTTAAATCGATCTCAATTTTGGCCCAAAAATTAAACCTGGAATACTCTTGATACCACTTATTACGAAATCACTTTCGATAAATATGTATAAAACACGATAACCAAATAAGAAAATACAAGAAATGAGAGAACTCAAACTACTTTACTCAAGTCAGATTTACAACACTCCCTCAAAAGTATCTCTCAATTATTTTTCAACTCGAAGAAGGACTCTCCTCTCTTCTTTCCTACTCAAAGAAGGACTCTCCTCTCTTGCCCTTAAACACAATACAAGACACCTTACTTATACTTGGAGAAAGCAGGGATCCTTTTCTCACCAAGCAATGTGGGACAAGATGTCTTATATACTAAGGGCTAAGTTGTAACCTTCTTTGAGTAACCGATGTGGGACATAAATACAAGACATAGATCAACACGGTATTTGTGCGGTTACATGCTTCTGTGTATGTTGTGCTAGTATGTGTCTGTACGCGTTGTGTGTGTATATGCACAGGTGCGTGTCAGGTGGGTGTTTGTGTGCGTGCATGAGTCTATGTGTGTAGTATGTTGGAATTATGTGTGTGTGTGTGTGTGTCCGTGTGTGTTGTGTTTGTATGTGCGTGTGATTGGTATATCCCAATATCTCAGACTGAGGGGGATTTGATCGTGGGTTACTGTGTGGAGATGGAGAAAGTGGTTTGGTGGCGATCGCCATTAGTGGTTGCAGAGATGATGGAGGTTATGGTGGAGAAGAAAGGTAATAGTGAGTGAAGGTGGTTAAGGATCAGAGTAGGTGGAAGAAGAATTCGTCATGAATTTTTTTGATATTCACGATCATACTTCTATACTTTTTAACAGCTTCCACCGGTCGTCTGCCTTCAGATTCATTTTGGTTCAAAAGTAATACTTTATGTATTGACTCGGTATCATTAAAATTTTGGGTGCTTAAACTCGACTGAGTGATACTTTGGGGAACATATTTTGTATTAGCCCTAAGTTTTAAAGTATCTAATATGCTTTTAGAAGTACTGCAAGATCCCGAGAGGAAAATGTTCCATACTGAAACGGGAGGATTGGAACACTTGTTCTAAAGCAAATTAGGTAGTGAAGAGCAAAATATTTAATTTTGCAGAACTAGGAACGTTATACACTCACTCTAAATTGAAATTTCTCATTCTATTTTTGTTACTAAAAATTGAAAATGTATTATAAGAAGTGTTACTAAAATGTGCTCGGCGCGAGAGACTTAAAAAGTGGAGTGAATTAATTGATTTTTCTACAAATGGCTTTTCGTGTGGAAAGGCATGATAGAGAAAGGGGTTGGGTCAAGCGAAACTACATTTGCTTTATAAAATGGGTTGAACTAAAAAAGAATACCTTGTAAAGCTGATTCTTAGTTTATTTAATGGACCAAAATCCATAACCATCCCTTCCTTTGTGAAAGGTTAAAGAAGCCGAAAAGCTTCAAAAAGTCATAAAGGCAAGTCTTGTTTGCACACACACATTGTGAGGCTGGAAGACGTGCAAAAGGCATACCAGTCGGTTGACGGAATCCATTAGAATATCTCTCTCATGGACCCAGGATGCAATTGTAATAAAAGATGCTCTCAACTTTCTTCAGATTTTAATCCAATCCAATCCATCCGCTTCTAGCTCGGGCAATTACCCCACCCTTCCCTAATCTCAGAGTACCACAATGGTTAAACGTAAGCAAAAATTCTAGAATTAGAAGGGAACCAAGTGTATTAATTAATTAACTAAATGAAAACAAAGGTCAACCATGCTTCTCAATAGTATTTAAAACTGGTTTGTGAGTGCCACCTATTTCATGTATCAAAATCTATAAAGACCTAGCTAACAAATTCATTTTGGTCAACGCTGTTGTTTTTGTTTTATTGCCACCAATCTTTAGCCTGCCCCAATGGAAGGGCGTTGCTGATCCAGCACGGTAGGCCCTGATCATCATTTTTTTTCCTTTTATACTACCATTACTTAAAAACGTTCAATTCTTTTACCAATAGTTCATATAAGTTACAGTTCTAACATTTGGGGTAGTTGAACCTGACAACAATTTATCTACAAATTTTGGCTAAAGGTTACACGGTTCAAAAAACCCTTTGTTGTTTGTCAAGTTCGGCTTTTTCTATCTTCCACTAAGTCACGGGAATTAGAAGGCGAGCTAGATTCAGTAAACAGAGCTCAGTGTTAGTTGACTAAACTTATCTTAATACATGGCATGCTTGCAATTTAGCACCTCAAAAAACAAAAAAATATACGTTCTTTGAACTCAATATATGACAAATTAGCGAATTATTTAGTCAGTTTGATAATAAGGGTCTGCAAAAGCTCTCTTAATTACGTGAGGGTCTTTTGGTCACATTTGCAAAAAATTACTACCGTAACTAACTGAACGCCTATGCAATGCCACCACATTCAACCACCATGGTCTCGCAGTTCTCTCACCACATGTCTTGGTGACAAAGAATGCAAGACTCAAACCTTGGTGATGACGACAGGATCCCAGGGTTAGCTAGCTGCTAATGGGTTATGAATCAAATAACTAAAATTCCTCAACTCTTTGTCCTTCCATGTTGGCCAATGTGACTGCTGAATTAGGATCGGAGACACAACCTACAACGATGACCTGCAAAACATAACCCATTAGCAGGAAAACTCTCCGATATTTAATTCAGAGCGTAGTTAGAAGATAGAACTCCGAGAAAGTAGGAAAACACCATGCGTATGTGTGCAAATAGTTGATTTACGTACCTGGGGAAGTCCCATTTATATAGATATAGGTGTTGAAACCCTAGTAGAATTAGGTGTGACGACTAGGCCTTGGGCCTGATCCTTGAGGATCACGTTAGAGTCACTTCAGAACCCCAATTCCCTCGATAAGGTAATTACTAATTTCGTAATTGACCAAGTTTGACTGTGAATCAAAATTGACTCGTGTCATATGTTGATTTGGGATATAATTTCAGCTATACCGTAATGCCCTCCACTTCTTAGCAAAAATGCTTGGTTGAGAAAGTGCATTCCGGGTTCAAACACACCTCTAACTTAAATAGCATTTTGGAATTCCTCAAACATATATTTTTTTATTTTTTTACGACCTAAAGGCCACAAAAAGTAACTTTTCACAATTTGTATCCTTTGTACTCGGACCTGCTGTTCTGGAAGTGGGCTTGGATCTGCTGTGCAGGAAGCCTGCTCGGATCTGGGCCTGTTCCGGCTTGATTGCTGGGAAGGCCCAGCTTTTTCCAGTTCCGGAAGCGGACTCAGGTTAGGTGCTGCTTGTGAAGCAGGCTCGGAGCAGGACCTGCTCGGACTCGGGTGAACTGGTCAGACTGGCTGTGCTGACGGCTTGTGACTTGAAAAACTGCTTGAAACCCGTCCACGCGGATACTGAAGACGTAAAATGTCCACTGGGCTGCTCAGCTATTTGATAGAATCTGACCAAACTCCATTGCCCCAAACTCTCGGAACGTTAATTCACTTCATATCAAACCTGTCACATTTTGTTTACTGGCACATACTTTAAAGCATCTAATTAGACATCAATTCAAAATTTTCAAAATACAAAATTACAAAACTGCTTAAACTATTAAAACTTAGGTTCTTATAAAACAAGTTAACAGTACCGACCCACAAGTTAAAAGTTACCGACCCACAGTAATGGTGGGCTCACTAGAACCTTTCATAGATTTTAAACCCATTCCCAAGCATTGTACAGTTGATCACTTGCAGAAGGGAATCAAATGAAGGATGAGCTTCCGAAAGCTCAGTTAGGTCGTTCAAGGACAACCAGAAGAATTCCAAACGATTGAAGAGTCCATTCGATGATAATTTTTCAAAATATTTCGAACAATCATAAATGGTTTAATGATTTCCAAAGCGATCATAATTAATCATAAATAGATACCAAAACGATCATGTAAAGATCATTTTCAAAGCCAATATTTTAAAATGAAATGATGAATTTTCTAAAATGAGTTCAAAGACGATCTGGGGAGGGGTTTCAAACAAGCACAAACGGTTTGAGAAAATCATTTTCCAAAACAAAGATTGTAAGATACAATATATCCAAATTTAGCAAAAAATGATCCTAGGCAAAGGCAATGTCATTCTGGTAATGCACAATATGCAATGACATTCAAGCAATGTACAATATGGTGTTCATATGCATGATGTACGGTAACTAGTCCATTTACGTACTAGCATGCGTTCTACCTAGGAAAAATCCATCCTTATAATGCCTCTTTACAGAACAGACCCCCAGGTCAACACAAAAGACAAAAATCATAGAATCAACAAAGAATTCTTGACATGCAATAAGAATGAGCATCAACATGAATTCAAATAACTAAAATCAATTAGAATTTCGATCACATTTAAACATGTTGATATCAATTCATCATTTAGGATTCAAGGATAGCCTCAGACAAATAGCACGAACAAATACGAACAATTATTGAATTTAGGCACAACAATCCAGAAGAAAGAATGCAAACAATCATCGAATATGCTCAGCATGCAATAACAGGCGAGCATCGATAAGATTTTCAAATAACCAATTCAGGTTTAATATTGGGATTTTCTTGACAATAACGTCTTGTATCAATGCAAATCTCATTGTTCAACAATAGCTATAAGCAAATCGAAAGAATACTTACGAACACTAGTTATTGAAATTAGGATTCAGATATAAGTCCTTACCCAGGTTTCAGATAGAAACCCTTACTTGGATCCGAAGTTAAGTTAATCTAACCAATTTTTTTTTTTGCTTTAATCTAAATGAAAAAAATCTACTTATTAGTATACAGTATATACTACGATATTATGAATTCAATACTATTTCACGCATACTCTCAGAACGACTCCCCTCACCGAGTATATAAAATAACCAAAATGCCCCTTGCGTGAAAAATTACAAAAATCACCCCTCTCATACTTAAATTACTAAAAAAACCTTCCCGTAAGTAAAATACTAAATTATTCCTACCATATGTAAATTTACCCAAAAAAATACCTTCTACAGGTAAAATTATCAAAATACTCCCTCTAGGTGGCAAATTACCAAAATACCCTCTAGGGATTCCTAGCATCGAAAAAATCTCAAAAATACCTTAAACACACTATGTTAAGCATCTGAAGTCATTTTTGGGCTAAAAAATATTTTAAAACATTTTTGTCCAAAAATTTCGAACTGATGTCCAGATCGAACGATTAGAAGCCGCTCTGCTAAAAATAGCAAACGGCCTCTGAATGGCACAAAATTTTAGAAAATGAACATCTCAGTAAAATAAGGTTTTTCTAAAATTTTATGATAAAAATAACCTGATTTTGTAATGCTAAATAATTTAAAAATTAATTTTAATCGATACCTCAATTTAGCGTCCTTTGCGGACACAGAAAATCCTAAATAATTCCACAATATATCTCTTGTAAAAATATAAAGGGGTCTCTATTTTGAACCTTGTTAGATTTGATTCCAACTATTTATAATAATTCGAATAAAACTACTTAAACCTATCCTCTCCCTTTTAGTGACAATTACAGACACTATCCAAATCACACACGCGCGCGCGCGCACAATATCACCTTTTACACACGCAGTCCATCTTCTTCCTCTTCACTCCGAGACATCCATTTACAGAAAACACACACACACACACACATTAACATACCTACATACACCTAATTAAACCTACGACACACATATTAACACATTGATACACACAAAATTACGCACAACACACCGACCCAAAACACTGTCACAGATCTGCACTCTTCACGCCAGTAAACACACACTAGACACTAAGTTTCACGCACCCACACACTTCACATACTAGAAGACACACTCATTCTACCTATGCATCCACATACACACAAAATTAGTCCATAATTATACCTAAACTCACATGCCCAAAGCACACACACACACACACACAACACACTTTGCACACACTTGATACACACATTTGATACACACACTTCACCCTCCTTTTTCACACACACTCACACATCACCCCGTCGCCCACACCCTCTCTCTCTCTCACACTCAAATTCAGACACAAGTACACATAGTCCACAATCCACTGCCCTGTAACCAACACACACGAAAAACACTCTAAACACACCTTGAAAACACACACGATGCACATTATATTCACACACTGAAATTGCACACAAAAGAACAAAAGGAACTACCCCTGAAGAACCCTCCCAATGTCTCCCCTTTTCCTTGATTTTATTCTCTGCTTTTATTCTCTTACCTCTCTGTTCTGTTACTACTTCTATTTCTTTTTTTTTTCTATTCTTTGGTTTTGTTTTCTTTATGTTTCCTTCCTTCCTTTCTTTTCTTTTATTTAATCTTAAAGATTTAAATAACTAATTAATTTATTATTAAATCACATGAGTCACCAAATGCACAAGTAGGAGGTGGCACCCCCAATACGATCTTCTCCAAAATTTTAAGAGACACATTAGTGCATACTTTTAAAAATTACAAATTGACCTCCAAAGTTTTTCAAAATTGCAAATGAGCTAAAAAAATTTTAAAATTACATTTTTGTCCTAAAATCAGTTTAAGCTTCCATGCACTCCTAATACCCGAGTATTACTCAAAATTATTGCCCATTTATTTTTTTGGGTCACATATAGTTATTTTAAGGGTTAAATACAGGTTTGCACCCTGAGAGTACCTCGAAATCTCACCTGAAAGTCCAAAAGTTGATTTTTTTTACACATAAGGGTTGTAGTTTCAATTTTGGTAGTAAATAAGGACTTCCATCGTTCTAGGGAAAACTATTAGGGGCAATTTTGTCAAGCCAAATATATCTTTTGTCAAACCATCAGATGCGTCGATCACCAGCGATGGGTGTGCTGATCATGGTGGATGTTGATCGGTATCCATAGAAGGTGCCATTGCAGTGGCGAATATGGGTGCTGGCTTGAACGACCCTCTTCCTTTTTATTTCTTTGTGACAGTAAGCCGTGGGGGCAGCGGCGCAGTGGTGTGGATCTTGTTCCTCGCTGGCCGTCGTGGGTCCTCTGTGATAGATTGGTGGATAATTGGGATCACCATGGTGGTTGATATCAATGGTGGTGGTGTTTAACACTGATTGTGGCGGTGGGGTGGCCTTTGTGGAGGTCAGTGATGGATCTATGCCGGTGGGACAGGTGGTGGAAATTCGGCCACGACACCCACCTTCCTGCCGAGACTGGCCGCGACAAGTGCATCATCCCTCTTTCTCTCTCTCTCTCTCTCTTACTATACTACTGATCTCTTTTCTTCAATTAGACCGTTAACTGCAAATCACAAAAGCATTCTCTTATCTGCTTTTTATGACATTTTGGGTCATTAATTCTGAAAATCTCACTGGTGATAATGATTAAGGCACCAACTGAACTGATCAAGTCATATGGTGGTGCCGCCATGGCGGTTGTGGTCTTGGCACTAGTGGCGATGTTGGTGTTGGCGGTCATGTGATTAGACCGACACCGAGGGTGATTGTTAGTTGGTGACAGTGACACTGAGGAATGTTGGTTGTTCGATAATGGTGATGCCAATTGGGTGTAGGCCAAATGTGTGGCGATGGCAGTACTGCGATGATGCGGTGGATGAAGATTTGGGTGAATTTAGTGGGGTTGTGGTGGGTGAAGATTTGGGTGAATATAGTGGGGTTGCATGTTGTTGTGATTTGGTCTCTTTGCCTCTTTTTGTTGCCAATTTTCTTTCTCTTTGCCATTCAGCGGTGATGCTGTCGAGATCTGCTATTGGCTGGTTTGGCTATTGCCATCGCCGGTGGTTTCTTGTTCTTAGAGGGTGAGGGGTGGCTGTTGCTGTTGATGCTGCCTGTGGTTTCTTATTCTAAAGAAGAAGTGAAAAATTGAAAAAGAGAACATAAAAAATTAAACATGACTGGACATTTTTGCCCCTGACAGTTTTGCCTAGAAAGTTAGGAATTCAAACCGAAGTCATTACGAAATTGAAATTATAGACCTTTATGTGTAAAAAATGAACCTTTAGACCCTCAGGTGAAACTTCAATATACTTTCATGGTACTAAAGTGTATTTAATTCTTATTTTAAACTGCTTGAAAAAAGTACCAGATAGTGTAATGTGCCAGAGACTTAAGCTCTTAAAAGCTTAAGGACGGGAATTCCATCAAGACATTTGCACAAAATCCATGCTCGGTTATATGCCTTAAACTTTAGTTCTTGGATCTTTAGGATGGCAATTCTATCAAGGGTCTACTCGTAAGTCGTGCTTGAGCGGATGCCTTAGACTCAATCTCTTAGGAGCTAAAGGAACAAAAATTCTATCGTTGTTATTTTTCTAATAAATTTTGTTTGACGCCGCTGAGGGGTTTCACATATGTGTTTTCACATCTCGCTCGGAAGGTGTTTTTATGCAATTACGTGTTTTCAGCTTGAGCTTTTCCAAAACTTTCTTGCATTAAGTTTGGCACAAACTCTTCTCCTCAGTTACGAGTCGGCAAAATGGCCCAGCACCCTCGCTTGGCAGTGTTTTAAATTGACAAAGAGTGGTGGGGTGATGAAGTCCCACAAAGTGCTTTGCCATTTCATGCTTAGAGCTTTGCTAAACCGTAACATAGAGCTTACGCTCTATTTTATCACCCTTAGGGGTGTTAATGTTTATCACGAGTTGGGGGTGTTAATGCATCGAACAAGTTGCTCAAAAAGAACTGGTAGCGAACCGCCTCGGAAACAATCTCCGGGAGACCCCAAAAAACGGAATATAAAGATTTTATATTTAATTAACAAAAAAAATAAATAAGAAAAACCTGAAAATAGTTCTAAAAAACAAAGAAATGGGTTTGGGTACTAAGTTATACGACAAGAAGGTCTTAGGTACCCATCATACTCTTTCAGTCTCTACTTTATTTCTATTATTTTTTGCTTTTTCAACATGTAAACATGCATAAACTCCAAGCTTATTTCTATATTATTGGTTTGAACTCGACATGTTGAATGGCCTACGTATTCGGTTAGACAAACCAAAAGCAAAACCATCGTAGTTTGATTGGACCCTACGATAGGCGACATACACTTCCGTTTAGACTAAGAAATAAAAATAATTTTTTTAATTGTTAATGGAAATGAAAATGTGATCGCATGAAAGGAAATTATTCTAGACTCTTATAATATAATAATATAAATTAGCTTAGAAAGCAATAAAATGTACCTTGCAACTCTGCTTGCCTAGAAGACTTAAGAACGTTTTGTGAAGGATCCATGATGCAAGTGGCTCAAAATATCTAAATGAGGTATGGAGTGCTAGTTTCTCTTAAGAGATGATATACCACTTCTAAAAAAAGTAGTATAAAAACTCTAAGGAGAAAAAGCTGATCCTTCAAAATAAAGGCCAAGGCCCTTATTTATAGAGGTCTGGGCTGATAGAAAAGATAAAGTTTACCATCTCAATTTGTGATCTGGTGATAAGAAAAAATATATGATAAAAATTGCAAACTCGACAGACTAGTAAAAAACTGGATGGTTCATTCAATAATTTTTTTTAAAAAAAATCTAAATTTCGAAACATCATCTGCCTAATTCATTGATTACCTCTGATTTGATTAATTTTAAAAATATTCTAAGTAAATTACACTCTTGACATGTGGACTGGACTCATCTAAATAGACTGGATGCTCAGTTGTTGACTGAACTGGACAACTGAGCTGAACTATTGGACTGGATTAAGTTAATTAAGTTTAATATATTATGAGGCCTAACCCATAGTAATAAACTTGAATTTACGATCAAGTACAATAATTATTTAACTAATAATAACTATCAAAATTGGATGTCTACAAAGCCTTTTAATGAGAGACCGCGTGTGCGGGTGAACATCATTGAAAAACAACACCTTTTTCTAGTGAAAAACAAAAAAGACCACAATACCTATGCAGTCTCGTGGATGATTAGACAT
Source organism: Escallonia herrerae (assembly GCA_033070095.1). NCBI lineage: Eukaryota > Viridiplantae > Streptophyta > Magnoliopsida > Escalloniales > Escalloniaceae > Escallonia > Escallonia herrerae. The sequence continues at coordinate 76,432 of JAVXUP010001821.1, read as the reverse complement.
ATATGAGGTTGGACCCCTATAGGTCTCCCTACATATCCCCTGAGGATGAAACAGACCAACGTAGTTCGGAGAAGGTAAGGATATTGTTTAAAGCCGGAGCCTACAATAACATCGATTGATCTTCGATTAATACCAAAACAGAAAGTGAAGTCGAACCTTATCTATAGCCGGAGCCAATAGTGACAACGACCGGTCGCCAGACAAGGCGTATGCTTAGAAGCCAGAGTCAACAGTAAGAACAATTGGTTTGTCTAAGAATGCTTAAGAAGGTCACGTTTAAGAGTTGCAACCTATCTAGCAACTGGAGCCAATGGTAACAATAATTAGTTGTCTAGGAATATGAAAAAAATGTATCTAGAAGTCAAAGCCTATACTACGTGGATTGGTCGTCTGGACACATTAAAGGCTTATGACTAAGAGTCAAAGCTAATAGTGCGTGGAAGTCATTGGTCCCTTAGCCATAAAAAGGTGAACCTAAATGCCGGAGCCAATAGTGCATGGAAGCAATTGGTCACTTCGGCATACAAAAGTGAAACTAAGACCCGGAGCCAACGAAGTATGAAAGTGGTTGGTCGCGTAGACATTAATAGATGAAACTAAGAGTCGGAGCCAATGACCCATTGAAGTGGCTGGTCGCTTAGACATAAACAGATGAAAGTAAGAGCCAAAGCCAATAATGCGTGGAAGCTGTTGGTCACTTAAATATAAAAAGATGAAAGCTTTAGAAATATCACTCAAAGTTAGAGCCAACAAAGTCTAAGGATAGCTGGTCACTAAGTATAAAATATCATTGAAATGAGTGTATTACATTCACAAGAGTGTTGTATTTACTAACAGAACGTGCAATCAAACACCAAAACGTGTAAGGGTGACATCTCTGAACATTTTCTCATGCTAACATATAACTAAAGGAATTTCATATGCAAGATTTTTTTTAAGGGGACCTAAAACCGGCCCGTTGATAAGAGATAGGAAGGACCAAAATGACATCTCGAAAACCATCTGATTAGAGAGTTTGGAGGGAAAGATAGAGATCCCACCATCCTCGGAGTTGTCCAGTAAATCTGGCAATCAAGTGTGACAGATAAATGTCAAAAACCTAGTCAGTTAGTTTGACAGATAAACATGAAAACTGAGTGGTTATGATTCAAGTTTTTGCTCAATTTTAGGATTTTTTACAAACTTCAAATTGCAAATGACTCATTCTTTCTTTCAAATTTGAAGCCAAGAATGAGTTCTCTTATTCTAATCCTCCCTCAATTGCACTTCCTCTATAAATTCTCTCAATTTGACCTTCTCCCTTTCCTTCATCGACTAAGCACATTGAGAAGGAGTTTCAAGGCACACGTAGGGGGCATGAAGGTGGGCCCTAAGTTGGGTGAATTTTGTGCTTCTGCCAATGATTCGGACGGACGACTACTCGATCCTCACATCAGACCAAAACACTCATCTCAGCCACCAATTCTGCATAGACTTAGACGATGTATGTTTTCTATGGATTGTCTCTAAATTACACAAAATATTTCACACTTTTTTCACACATTAGGCACTCCCATGTAAAGTAAGGCCCACCGGTCTATTTAGGTACAGGAATGGTGGGAAAAGATACTGGATTCATTAGAGAATAGGGTAGCCGAGATCGGCTTTGACATATTCTTGAGAGTGTCCTTGTCGCTATTCTCATCCGGGATTTGCAACCACAGGTACATAGTGGCGTTAGGTTCTTCATGACTTATTTTGAACGCTTAGAATTTTGACCATTTAGGGGGCCGTCTTCTAGGGCTGGCTTTCACTGCTCCTAATTTCCTTTCCCTCTACATCCTTGGTGGGTCTCTAGATATTCCTCTGCCTGAATATATTTGTTTACCTTATCCAGGAGACCCATCATGTTGCTGGGAGGAATTTTGTTAACATAAAAGGCGAATCTTGAAGTAGGGCGGAGGCCACGTGAAAAGTAGTATACTTTATCGACTCATCCATATTGTCCACTTCTAGTGTTTCCGTGTTGAAGCAAAAAGATAACTAACCAAAGATTCATTTTTTTTTGGTATTCCTATTGTCTAGATCGGCTGCTTACAAAGTGCTTTCGGAATAGATTGGACAACTGGGAGAAGGAATGGATAGACCTTGGTGGCAAAGACATGAACACAAACCCTTCGATGACTTATCGGCTGCCTGGCAGAGACATGAACCAAGCGTGCACAGCTTTATGCAGGGTAGTTCGGAAAGCGTGATATACAACAACGTCCAAGACCTACATAAGTATCATATTTGTCTCAAACAAGTAGACATGCGTAGTGAACCGCCCCAGGAAAAAAAATCCTCAAAAGGGACTTTTAAAATGGACTCGCCATCTTACTTAATTTAAGGAATATAAAAAAAACTAAAAAGTGACTCAAAATTGTCCAAAAGGATGACTAATCTATCAAAATGAAGAGAGGGGTCCGGGAACTAAGTTACGCAATGGAAATGTGTTAGGCACCTATGTGTCCTTTCGGTCTCTACTTCATTTTTAGCGATTAATGGCCATAAAATCATGTAGTATGTAAAATATAATGATACTGTTCCTAGGTTTATTTTACCTTTTTGTAGCTTGAACTCGATAACAGGGATCAAGTGGCCTACATATCCGATCAGACTAATCGGAATCGAAATCGTCGTAACCCGACACTGGTCCTATAGAAAGTAATCTCCATTCTGAGACTTAGACAACAAATATGTAAAAAAGGATTCTTTTTGTTGTTCTCGGAATGAAATGCTATTACGGGTAAGGGATGACAATCTATATGGTTTTTACCCTAAGAAAACAAGTAAAGGTTATTTCAAGATGTAGCTTGTCGGCACGACTCGGGGATGTTCTCTATAGATTCCACGATGAAATGAACTGAAAATGTTTAATGAGTAGTTTGAGTGGCTAGACTTCTCTAGAGAGATAATATGCCACTTTACAAAGATATGGCATGGAAGCTCTAAAGAGAATCAGCTTTTGGATTGACTAAAGTCCAACCCATAAAAATAAAGGCCAAGACCTCTTTTTATAGTGCTCAGGGTCACAGAATCCGATAAGATGTCAATCTCCAAGGTTGGAGATAACTAAGAATAAGTGATCAAATCACGGATTGACAAAATCAACTAATCGACTAGTTCACCCCATTTATATATATATATATATATATATATATATATATATATATTCAAATTTTGAGTCATTATTAGACCCTATTTTTGGTAATTGTCTCTAAAATCACAAATGGGATGTACTATTCCCTAACCAAAAAATAAATTGATTTGATCCCCATATCAAGGATAAATCATGACTTATATTCCCTAGTTATCTAGACAAACTATATCAATTAGAATAATCTAGACCTTAAACCAGACATGACCTAAATAGACTATACTGATGCAGTTGGACTAGACTGATGGACTGGACTAATGCAATTGGACTGGATTGAGAAAATTAAACTTGACTGGACTGAACAAATTGGATTTTGACTAAATTAATATAATGAAGCTGGAATGAATTAAGTAAATAAACCATGTTACTAAGCCTATACTTATTAATGCCTTCAAATAAATGATAAAGCCCATTATTTAATTAAAAAAGTTCCTACAAAAATGAGGTGTCTACAGAGCCTCTCAAATGGAGCGTGCGGGCAAACAACACCAAAAACAAAGGACAACACATTTTTTAGTCAAAACACGAAAAAGACCACGTGACTCAATGACGAATTCCAAGACTCACACAGATATGAGGTCGAACCGGCATTGGCTTCCTACGTACCCTCCCAGGAGGAATCAACCCAATGGAGTTTGATAAAATACATATATAATTCGAAGCTAGAGTCAACAGTAAAAATGATTGGTTGTCGAATGATACATTAAAGAATTTTTTTGCCTATTACTGGACCTACCGAATCTATTTGAATGGTTGACAGATAAAACTTATGCCTATACTGGAGCTCCCAAATTAATTTGAAAGGGTTGTTTAGACACGTGAAGAAATAACTAGTTAGTCCGTTACCAAAGCCCTCAAATCGATTGGAGAGGATCGATGAACGAGATATCAAAGATAGACATCTTGTCTATTACTGGAACCACCAAATCAATTGGAATGATTGACAGATAAGAGTCATGTCTAGATACAGGAGCCCCCAAATCGATTTGAAAGTTTCGAGACATGTATGTTACCAACCATCAATCGATTTGAAAGAGTCAACATACAAGATGGCAATGATTTTGACCGTTATCGAGCCCTCAAATCTATTCAAATTTTTTACGGACAAAATGAAAATAACTTTGAATGTTACAGAGCCCATGAATCGATTTGAAAGGGTTGACGAACAAAGTGAAAATAACTAAGAGTCGGTGTCAACAACGCTTTAAAGCCGTTAGTCTTTGAATGTGAAGAAATCAATCCATTACATAAGAAAATGCTGTCGCGATTGACAATAAGCGCAGAACCAATGAATAGAGCAACGGCTAAAAAGAATTTTGGGTCGTGAACCAATCTAGGGATAAAATACCTGAAATGCACAGGCATGTATACAAGCACCCAGATGCTGCATAATAATGCCCTCGGTTGAACAAAGATGCCGAATGTGTAGGCCGAAAAATAGACAAAATTGTATTGATGGTGTAGACATTTGAAGCATACGAGCACACAAGTACGTACTATATGAAAATTTTTCTTTCTTTTGTTTTTTTTAAAAAAAGTTCCAAAACCTGCCAGTTGGTTAGAACCGATGAGGGATTTGAAAATTTAAAATTTTAGATTGAAAGTCGGCCGATTAGTTAGCAGGTATTGCACAATTTTGACATTTCGGCCCAAAAACCTTTCGGTTAGTCAGAGACTTTGGGTTTTTTGAAAATCGAAGAGTCAAAAATTGACGAGTTGTTCAAGCGCCTTGACGAACTTAAATGACAAAGCCAGCCAATTTGGCTGCCCAGTTTTGTGAGCAAAAAATTTAGGATTTTTGTCAAACACTTCTAATCCAATCCTAATCTCTTTTAGGTTTGTGCTCTCTAGGACTCCTAAGTCGTGTAATCTAGTCCTAATCACAACCACAACCTATAAATACAACTAATCGCACCTCAATTTCTCTCAATCTAGTTGTATCATGGATGAGTATGTGAGAACCCACAAGGGCCATAAAGGAAGGCCCTAAATTAAGAAAATTACCCGATTTTAACCAAAGAATAAAGTTGGTGATCGATCTCTACTCATCCCGGAGCATGGCACTCATCTTAGTGCTCTTTTCTTGGTTATGTTTTGCTCAAATTTTTTCTTGTTACACACACTATTTTACCTTACATCACACACACACACACACACACACACACACACACAGAGGTAATTCCATCATAAACCGAATGGTTCCTCATGTTTTCTTTCTTGTTTTGGGATTTTGTTGCCCCTCTTATTAAACATGTGATGTAGGGGCACTCTAAATCTTGTGAGAGACTGGTGGACAAAAATCCCCACTCACCCTAAGAATAGAGTAGCCGCTATGAATTTTTTGCCCCCCTTTTGGATAGGTTGCTTGCGGCAATCTAGAGTAAAAGACACCTCTTGTGTTGGTTCTATTCGATAATTCAAATTTGTTATTCATTTTTTTTGTAATCCTTTTTTGGTCACTTTGGTTATTCTTTTGTGAAATTTGACTGAGTTATCTAAATTCTTATTTATTGGTTCTATTGGATAACTCATGTTTCGTATTCGTTTTGGCCCTCTGTGTGTAAAAACTTTTACTAGGCAATTCGTGCTCACCCCTTTGTTTTTCGTTTCCTTTCCCTTCCAGGAAAAAAGTAGCACAAAAAGCAAGATATTATTACAGTAGCGTGAATTGCACTGGTTTCTGATATTGAGAATTGAGCTTATGATTTCTTTAGACGAAATATTGGTTAGTGTAATTATATTCCATTGGATTCAGATATTTACTTAGAGAGACTTGTAATAAAGTTTTAAAGTATTTTGGAGTTAACTTTTTGAAATTAGATAATTGTGTTTGTGGTATCATAGGTGCTCTGCTCTACCTTTATAATAGTTATTGTAACATCCCAAAATTTCTGTAACGTTAACACTCACTCGATCCTTTACACTACGACAATAATACCTTCAAACTCAACCAAATTAGAACCACCAGCCAGTTAGGCAACTAAACATCGAATAAGACAATACTCTAAATGTACTGTCCTAGTTTAAACATCAATTCAAAGTCAAAAATTTTGAATAGCAATACTGACCCATGTAGGGGTTCTAATGGCAAAGAACAAATTTGCAATTCTCTCTCCCTCGCTCAGTTCTAATTTATAATCGATGCAATCTATTGTTGTTTATTACTTGTAGAAGGGAACATAAAAAGGGAATGAGCTTTTGGGAGCTCAGTAAGGTCGCTCAAAATTCATAAGAGGGAATGAGAGTACAATAATTATCAGATTCACTTCAAACGATAGGAAATAGATTCAACTCAATACCTTGAGCCAAACCAGATACAATTAACAACAATTCTAATTACACAGAAACGATGCAGATGATATTGAACATGAGTGATATGCAAAGCCACACAGACAGTGCAGGGTAATCACTTAGCAAAGCCACAAAGGCGATGCACAATAACACTGTGGTTGTATATGCATATGAACAGTATCTAGACGCTCAAGGAACTAGCATCATCCGACAATAACAGACCATCCTTATATCACCCCCGATACAGACCATCCTTATAACTAATCAATACATTAACTCATGTCAATATGCAGAATGCAATAAGCGATATTACAATGAATAAATTGACCCTCAATGAGAAATAAGTACTGAGCATCGAATAAGATTTTTAATAAACGTGTAAAGCTCAAAACAGGAAATTAAAGGTGAACGATGCAATTCATAAAAAATATAACAGAGTTCAAAGAAAATTTGATAACAATCCAGAAAAATATTCACGAGAACAAATGGATGAAATTGGGTTTCGGATAGAAATCCCTTACCTTGGTCTGAAGCTATCAACCTCAACCATAAATCCTTTGGATTAACCTAAATAGAGCAAATCATTTATCAGGATACGATCTATGGTATGATATTATAAACTTCGAATTAACTTTCTAAATAGTCTAATCCTTACTCTCGAAATGAGCTAACTACAAGCCGTTCATTTATGACTAATATAGATTTCTCAAAAAAGATAACATATACAATGTATGTATACTAGCTGGATCGAAAAGGTCACTTATATAATGCTATGTATTTCCTCGATACCAGCATCCTGTGCTCTGATTTCTTGTTACACCTGACCAATGAATTACCCAATCTATTTCAAGCTCCTCTTGAACAAGCCAACAGTATACGCGCATGTCTCCACTTCTTCTAAAACTCACTCAGAGTGAATCCTGAAATCCTTAATTTGTTTCATTCTCGTTATCTCCGTATGCGTCCGACTCATCCGGCTTTTCTAACTTCCTGACTCACACTCTTGAACTCTACAAGACAACAAATTTCACACCTATCTTCTCTACAACCCGTAGCAATCGTCATCCCTTTTCTTTCTCTATGTCTCTTCTTCTTACACACACACACACACACACACACACACACACACACACACACACATAAACCAACAACACAACACATACTTGTACCCATAGCACTCACACGATAGTCTTTGTAAAAAATATACAAATACATGCACATGGCACACCTATACAAGCATAGGATTCACTTGCATATGGTACTACTAAATTCGCCATCGAGAATGGAAACCGATGTATAATTACCAAAGTACAGCCCAACCCCGATCGGCCATCGCACCAAAAAGAAAATCCCAGAACAGTTCAAAATATCTTTTTGAGCAAACTAAACTTGTTTCTCGGACTAAAAAGTCCTTCGGGTGATGTTTCGCACAAAACCCTTATCTCATATTTTAACAGAGTGCTAAATGGCCATATCTCAACGATACATTAAATGGTACCAAAATACCGAGAAACTTTAAACACTAAGGTGTCCAAATAAAACAACGTTACTATAAAATTTTCAGCTAAAAACAAGCTAATTTGCTATGTGCAATAAATCAAGATTAACACTTAAGATAAAAATCATTTCACGCTATTCGGGAACACTGAAAAAATTCAAGAAAATTATAGATCATAAATATTGCAAATATAACTGGGGTTACAGTTTCACACCTAGCCAAAATCATAGCGAAAATAGCTTTTTTAAAAATAGGAATTTGGATAGTAAAAAAATGATGGCTCTCTAGCGACACTTTTCATCTTTTATCAAAAATTCTTATTACCAAACTACATGTACACACATTTATAACATATGCCTGAAACAAACAAACACACACACGCTACACTGACACACGCCTGTACTTTCTACATACACATGCACGCACTGATTACACATACAATCTAAACCCCACACAAACACTAAAATACTCACACCTAGTTCATCGGAACAAGACCCACTAACACGCTCCGTCATACGCAATCATCCAACACCACCACTCTTACACATCTAGACAAAGTCACACAGCGTACACCCACTGTTGCACATATACAAAACTACCCAATTCATTTAATTTTAGCCACTGCAAGCACTGCCATGATGTTATTTCAGCCGTCGCACCAAAATCATCACATCTTCCAAAACTATATGCATACCACAATGGCTATCCATTGAATTACACATATGATGCACTTTATTAACAATCGTCGTCATCACCCCATTAACAATGCACTCTATTAACAGATAATACACAGGTAGTGCACCCCATTGACAGACATTGAAATACACAGACCACCATTGTCCACAATAACCAACACAAACGCACTACCAATATCCAGTTAACACCAATCAGCCCCCTTCCTCCCTCATTATACATAACCAATTACACAAGCAAATTATCAACACCCATTTTCACAGAAATTCAGCCCCCAACCTTTTGTATCGTGGCTAACATCAAGATTGGCCGTCGGCCGTGACTGTGAAACTAACGAAGGAGAAGATGTCGTGGTTGGTTTAGTCACCAACCCCTCGCCACGATCGTCATTGGTTGTACATGCAAATCTGACCACGTTAAGGAACTAGTGCCGACAGCAATAGAACTTGACAGTGCGTGGATGGTGGCTGCCTCGACATCTTTAGAATTTCTTTGGTTGGGCAACCCGTAACCAAAATTTCGGTAGCCATCAAGGGTGTCTCCCCTAATAGCGACCTTTGATTGCTTACGTCGTTGGTTGGCACCAGCCTTAATCAGCCATCGGAGACCGAATATGCTGCAGGCAGTAGCGATTGCACGGCTTGGAGGTGGCAATGGGCAAAGCCTCTAATGAAGGTATGAAGGTTTCGGCCGGCAGCATGGCAGTGTGACACACGGTGGCCCTTGATGGCACAAGGAAACCGTGTGTGGCACTCGACTTGCCGCTCGCAAGAAGAGTCCGCCAACCAATCTCAACAATTTATAGCAAGCAGTGCATCAACATCGCATAAAACAGTGCACAAAGAGTAAATTTCAACACGAGGGCAAAACGGTCACAAATATCTTCATTACTTCAATAGCATCATTACAACTTACAAAAGGCTTTGTTTGCATCCACAGTGTGCAATCTAGCTAGAACGGCAAGCTAAAACAAAGCAAGGGACTCTCGGGTATGGGTGTGCATGACTCCCATATAGTACCATTAGGAGGTAAAACTAAAGTGACAGTAGTAGACGTAACTATGTGCGAGGAGTCATAGTGCCCCTTTTTAGAGAAATACAACTCGAAATGACTTGAAATTTTACAGGGAAACTTAAATATATACAACGGTGGTCTCCACCAAAATTGAGCAAAAACGCACGCCTGGATCTTTAGATCTTCACTGTTGGCTTTTGACGTGCGCGGGCACTGCAATTGGGCGCGCGGGCGCTGTGCTTGACGGGCGCATGGGCGCGAGACTTGATGAACTTGTGAGGGCGCATGGGCGCCTGCTGGAAGGGCGCGGGGGCGCTGAGCTAGATGGGCGCGGGGGCGCAGTGCTAGGCGGGTGCAAGGGGCAGCCCGTGACATTCTCCCCCACTAGAGCTGTTGACGCCCTCGTCAACTTCTGCATGTGGTAGGCTTCAATCTTGTCGGCGTAGGCTGATAAGTCTGCTGCTCGTTCCCAAGTGTTTTCTTCATCCATTTGTCCCTGCCACTTGACTAGGTACTCCTGATGGCGTTTGCGGGAAGCTATAATCACTCTATCATTCAAAATAGCTTCGGCAACTCGTTTTCCTGCTGCTTTGGGTTTGAGTCCTTGTCTCTTGATTTGGCCCCTGGAGGGGTCGGCTGTGTCCTCATAGAATGGCTTCAACATGCTGACGTGAAAGACGGGATGGAGCTGGCGGCTCCACCAATGAGGCGGATCAACTTTGTAAGCCATCTTGCCTATCTTCTTCACTATAGTCAGGGGTCCCTCATATTTCTGCAAAAGACGAGAGTCTCTTCCCCTTAGAAATTTGCGATCCTGTTGCAGTAGCTTAACCATAACTTTGTCGCCCACGTTAAACTCTTGAGATCTCCTGTTCTTGTCAGCGTGTTTCTTCATTCTTCTGGCTGCTTTCTCAAGGTAGGAGTGAGCTAGATCTATATTCTGCCTCCATTCTTCACTGAAGCTTATGGCCCTTGGGGATTTCCCGGCATTGGGGACGTTTACCGTGTGGGGTAGTAACGGTTGTTGTCCATTTACAATCTCAAAAGCACTCTTCCCTGTCGAAGAGCTTTTGCGTGAGTTGAAACACAGCTGGGCAACATCCAGTAGCTTGACCCAATTTTTCTGTGTTGCACTGACAAAATGGCGGAGGTACTCTTCTAACATGGAATTGAACCGCTCCGTCTGACCGTCTGATTCTGGATGATAACTTGAACTCATCGAAAGTTGGGATCCGAATAACTTAAAGAGTTCAGTCCAAAAGTTTCCAGTGAAGCGGGAGTCCCGATCACTGACAATGTCTTGAGGCATTCCCCAATACTTCACCACATACTTAAAGAAAAGTTGCGCTGTGTCTTCGGCTGAGCAATACTTGGGTGTTGCGATAAAGCTCGCATACTTGCTAAACCGATCAACGACAACAAGAATTGTGCCTAAGTCTTCAACCTTCGGCAGACCAGTGATGAAATCCAATGACACACTCTCCCACGGTCTCTTGGGGACCGGCAGCGGCTGTAGTAACCCTGCCTTCTTCTTACGCTCCACCTTGTCCTGCTGACAAGTAAGGCATGTTTTCACATACTCTTGCACTTCATCCCCCATTTGGGGCCAGTAGTAACCTTGTTGAAGGAGAGCTAATGTTCTTTCTCCTCCGGCATGGCCTGCCCAAAGGGTGTCATGACATTCTCGAATCAATGTTCGTCTCAGATCATCAACTCGGGGAACGTATACCCGTCTTCCTTTGGTCATCAGCAAACCATCTTCTTGCCAAAACTGTCGAGTTTTACCGCTCTCGATCAGTTTCAGTAGTTGTTGGGCAACCGGATCCCTGGTAAGGGCCTTCTTGATTTTCTTTCCGATGTTGATGGCAACTCGGCTATCTGCTCTAACAATAGTATTCATGGCCATCAATGCTACCTGATCTAGTTCGGCTCTCCTGCTGAGGGCGTCTGCTACGCTGTTGGTTGAGCCTGTCCTGTACTCGAGCATGAAGTTGAATTCTGCCAAAAGTTCCTGCCACCTGGCCTGTTTCGAAGTGAGCTTAGATTGACTCAAGAAGTGGCTCACTGCAGTGTTGTCCGTCCGCACTATGAAGCTAGAACCAAGCAGGTAGTGCCTCCAAATTCTGAGACAGTGTACTACCGCGAGCAACTCTTTCTCATGAGTGGTGTAGCGACGTTCTGCTTCGTTGAGCTTCCTACTCTCATATGCCACCGGGTGGCCTTCTTGCATTAGAACCCCTCCTAGTGCAAAGTCAGAAGCATCTGTATGAACTTCAAAGGACTTCGACACATCAGGGAGAGCAAGTACCGGATCTTCAGACATAGCCTGCTTCATAGCCGAGAAGGCCGATTGACACTCCTTGGACCATTCCCAAACATTGCTCTTCTTCAAAAGTTCGGTTAGGGGATGGGCCATTCTCGAATAATCTCGGACAAACTTCCTATAATAGTTGGTCAATCCAAGGAAAGATCTCAGTTCTGAAACATTCGTTGGCGGTTGCCACTCCTGTATCACTTGAACTTTACCTGAGTCCATCCTTATCTGACCCTGTTCTATCACATGGCCCAAGAATTTAATCTTGGTCTGGGCAAAAGTGCATTTTGACAGCTTCACGTATAGCTCGTGCTCCCTCAGTCGGGCAAGCACCTTCCTCAAGTGCTTCAGATGCTCGTCCAAGCTGGAACTGTAGATCACAATATCATCGAGATACACCACTACAAAATCGTCAATGTAGTCCCGCAAAACTTGATTCATCAAGGTGCAAAATGTGGCCGGGGCGTTGGTCAAGCCGAACGGCATGACCAGGAACTCATACGCCCCGTATCTGGTGACACAAGTTGTCTTCGCCTCGTCACCTTCGGCAATTCGGACCTGCCAATACCCAGACTTCAAGTCCAACTTGGTAAACACTCTCGCCCTACTAAGCTGATCAAAACAGTCGGCGACTAAAGGAATAGGATACTTGTTCCGAATAGTCACCTTGTTTAGCGCCCTGTAGTCCACACACATCCGCAAAGAACCATCTTGTTTCTTCTGGAAGAGGACTGGTGCACCATAAGGCGACTTCGCGGGAGTGATCAAACCCGCATCTAGCAACTCCGTCAATTGTTTTCTGAGTTCAGCAAGTTCTGGTTGTGACATCCGATACGGAGCTCGGGCGGGTGGCTTCGTGCCAGGCACGAGCTCTATCTCATGGTCAATTGCCCTTCTAGGTGGCAATTTCTTCGGCAATTCATCAGGCATCACATCTTCAAAGTCGTTTAATATCACTTTAACTTCTTTCGGTAATGGTCCCGATACTTCTTCAATTTCGTCCCACCGTAGCATGGCAAGGTAGGTTGTTTCATCCCGTTTTAATCCCCTTTTCAACTGGAGGGCTGAAATAGAACGCTCTCCCGCCCTAGAAGATATAGTTGGGATGACACATGGTTTATTCCCAAGCATGACTAGCGAGTTGGTACATGGCATCACTGTGGTCTTCGTGTCACGCAGAAACTCCAACCCAAGGATCAGTTTAAAGTCGTCCATGATGACTACTGAAAAGTTGGTCCTTCCTTCGTATGGGCCAATCTTGATCAAAACAGATCTCGCTATCCCCGCTACTGGCTGTGCGGCGGAGTTGATAGCCTTCACCCGTCCGCACCCTTTTTCTAGAGTTAGACCCAGTCTTTCCACTTCGGTGCTAGAAATGTAATTATGGGTGGCTCCTGTGTCCACCATGGCCCTGATGGCCTTCCCGTTAACCTTGATGTCCACATACATCAAGCCTTTTCCTGGTACATCACCCTTTTTCTTTGGCGGCATGTCTTTAGGCTCTTCTCCAGTCGAGCTCTTTTTGGGGTTCCCAACCTGTGTTGTCACCGCATTACACCACTGAGGAAAGGCCCCGACGGCATCTTCCTCTTCATAATCTTGTGTGTCTGTTTGCTCATCTGTTGGTGGGTGCCTTGGTCGAGAACCAGATTGTTCCCCACGTTGCACCTGCCCAATGTTGTCAAAGAAGGCATTCATCATCTGTCGCTGCGGACAGTTAGCGATCACATGCGGTCCTTGGCACAAGAAGCAACCCCTGAAAGGAGGTTTCTTCACTTCTCCACTGGTGCTAGCGTCAGGCTTAGCTTTGAACCCAACTCCACTCTTCTGTTGGGTAGAAGAGTTTGACGCCCAACTGCTTTTACTGCCCCAACTTTGGTTTGGCATTGGACCCCCTGGCTTCTTACCACCAATACCTCTGCTTGGATTTCCTCTCTGAGGGGGTCTCTGTGGCTCAGGGTTGTAATCTGAAAGGCTCTCGGCAGCGATGATGGCTTCATTAAGGTTGTTCACCCGACGTCTATTAAGCTCGGTACGAGCCCATGGTTTTAACCCTTCCATGAAGAAGAAGAGTCTGTCGACTGCGGACATGTCACTGATGTCCAACATCAAGGCAGAAAATGCCTGGCAATACTCCCGGACCGATCCGGTGTGCTTGCATTCCAGCAACGCTTTTCTCGCGTTGAATGCGGTGTTTTCTGGGAAAAACTGACTCTTTATCTCACGTTTGAGTATCTCCCATGTGTTTATGACGCAAGACCCATCTTCGATCTCTGCGTACTTCTTACGCCACCATAACTTGGCATCTCCAACCAAGTACATGGCAGCCATCGACACCTTTGTCGCTTCCGAGTCTACTCTGATGGCTCGAAAGTATTGTTCTACATCGAAAAGGAAATTTTCTAATTCCTTGGCGTCACGGGCTCCCCCGTAACTCTTGGGCTCTGGCACTCGGGGCCTCGACGAGTGCTCCGCACCCCCAGCGGGTGTGTTAACCACTGCACGACTAAGAAGCTCCACTCGATCCTGGAGTTCTTGAAATTTAGACTCCCAGTCTATACCTCCACTGTGTCGTGCATGGTGTTCCACTCGATCTTGAAGCTCCTGAAACTTCCCCTCCCATTCCATGCTCTCAGCATATCGGGTATTATCAGTGGCTTCAAGATTCACTTCCAACGCGTCAAGGCGAAGGGAGAATTGCTTCAGGATGCCTGGAGCATCCTGATCACTCTTGAACATGTCATGTATCTGTGCTTCCAAAGCATCGATTCTCTCTTTCGTGTTGGCCATAGTTTTTCTCAACAAACTATCCCACAATATTTTCTTAGCTGAAGCCACGGTCTCTTGGACAACCGCGGCTCTGATACCACCTGACACACGGTGGCCCTTGATGGCACAAGGAAACCGTGTGTGGCACTCGACTTGCCGCTCGCAAGAAGAGTCCGCCAACCAATCTCAACAATTTATAGCAAGCAGTGCATCAACATCGCATAAAACAGTGCACAAAGAGTAAATTTCAACACGAGGGCAAAACGGTCACAAATATCTTCATTACTTCAATAGCATCATTACAACTTACAAAAGGCTTTGTTTGCATCCACAGTGTGCAATCTAGCTAGAACGGCAAGCTAAAACAAAGCAAGGGACTCTCGGGTATGGGTGTGCATGACTCCCATATAGTACCATTAGGAGGTAAAACTAAAGTGACAGTAGTAGACGTAACTATGTGCGAGGAGTCATAGTGCCCCTTTTTAGAGAAATACAACTCGAAATGACTTGAAATTTTACAGGGAAACTTAAATATATACAACGGTGGTCTCCACCAAAATTGAGCAAAAACGCACGCCTGGATCTTTAGATCTTCACTGTTGGCTTTTGACGTGCGCGGGCACTGCAATTGGGCGCGCGGGCGCTGTGCTTGACGGGCGCATGGGCGCGAGACTTGATGAACTTGTGAGGGCGCATGGGCGCCTGCTGGAAGGGCGCGGGGGCGCTGAGCTAGATGGGCGCGGGGGCGCAGTGCTAGGCGGGTGCAAGGGGCAGCCCGTGACACAGTGGCACCGACAGCGCCTCCAATGGAGGTGCGAAGGTCTCAGCTGCGGAGGTGTGGCGTTATGGTGTTCGATGAAGGCGTGGCTGGAGCTGTCGCCGACGGCCGTATGTGTGGCCAGAGACGGACTACCTAGATCTGGCAAAGGCACCGCCCGCTTTAGGGTCGGCTGCTCTCTGTTTCTCCTTGCCCGTTTTCTCTGTTTTCTGTTTTATGTCTTCTATCTTTTTTTCCCTTTATTTTGTTTTACTTATTTATAGACTGATATTCTTTCAATTTTTAAATACTTCCAAAGTCTCCTCTTTTATAACCCTTAATCACTCTCTATCATTTCAAAATTTTTCATTCACACACACACACACATTATTATTTTTTGCGCAGATCCTTTCGACAAAATATGCGACATTAGACATTTACATAATAACCCTAATTTATTTCATAACTTATTAAGTTATCAACTAATCTTCATTTGTTTCTTTGCTGTATGTTGTGTCATAGAACACAACTTAAGGTTGTTATAAATTGTCGCTGAAGATTAAACACATCATTGCTTAAAAATTTTGTTGCTAACCATAAAACCAGTCATAGGTTTGGGGTATTATAGTTATGTCATTGATGTGTTTGGGTTTTGGTTTAAGGACGTGTTTAGACCCTCGCGTTCGGGGCGTTACGGAATGGTATCAGAGTTTAGGTTTGAGATTATGTATACTCCTAAACCTAAGATATATGTGATATTTGAGCATAAGATTGAGAATTGGGCATAAGCTTGGGATTTGGGTCGAGTATGCAATAGTAGAACGAATGTTACTTGCCTTTCGAGTACGCAATAGTAGAACGAATGTTACTAGCATTTGAAATTCAAATATTTTTAAGTGTTAATAAAAGAGGAGGATTGAAGGATAGGACTATGATCTTTTGATATCTACGAGTTTATCTCTCAAGTAGGGTATGAAAAAGGTTGTGATTTCAAGATATAAATGATATAGTGACAGATATTTTTTGTAGTGAGTTTCAAAGAAGGTGTTGGCGTTACTAGATCCTGATGCCACTTTAATCATATGTTTCGATATCCTTTCATAAGCATCTAAGTGATAGACCTAGAAACTTGAAACCACAGCTATATGTAGTTACCCTTATGGAAAACCCTGTGGTGGCCCATGTTTTATAAGTCTTGCCCATCAGTATCGATGATAAGATTTGACAGTTGACCTAATTTTTCTTGATATGAAACAGTTTGATATAATTTTGGGTGTGGACTGATTGTTTTTCCAATCATGTCAAGATAGATGGCTTTAGAAAAGAAGATGGTTAAAGGATAAGATTGTGATCTTTTAATGAGTAGATCTAACAACACTAGCTATAGGCTGTGATTGAGAAATAAATGATGTGGTAGCTTAGACACTTAAACTTTAATGAATGGGTGATATATGTGTGTATTTAGATTTTGGGTACTTTTAAGGCAATGTTTTTCTTTGTGATGGATTTGATAATAATTTGAGTTAATTTGCTTTGAAGTATCAGAGTGCGCAGTGAAAGCATGATGATCTTTGGTGTGATGTGTAAGTGCTTATAAAAATTAATTATCCATATTGGCTAAGTCAAAGTGCTATACTTCGAAGGTTGTTTAATGGACTTGATTTTGATTTTGGTGTTAGACTAATAAAAATAGAGGGAGAGAATATTGATCATTAGGTGATCTCATGGTCTGGTTAGTGAATTACATAGACATTATGTTGTTGCAATTTTAGTTAAACTTATATTTTGAGTTTGTGGCCTTTTGTAGTTGATAAATATGGGCAAAAAAATTGACTTTTATGTTGTCTTAAGTAATAGTGTGTTTGAAGTATTAAGATGTATGTGGGTTTAGAGTTTCAGAATTTGATGTTGGAAATTAGACTAAAAATCGTTGTCTCTAAGGTTGATAAGATGGTTGATGCTTTAGGCAAAAAGCGTGCCAATAAGCTTAGCAATTTACTTACTAGTTAGTCTGATCTATCAGCAAAATATCATTTAAAGAGTATTGAGATGACTTTATTTGTAGCTTTTTATGAGCGTAGATTTGATCACCTAGATACTAGTATACGGTTAAGGTGGTGATGAGAACGGAAGTTAGAAGTCAAGATTTGGATCTCGTACTTGGTGCACCTTACGCTTGAAGTTAAGCGTGTTGTGTAGATTGTACAAAGCGTATGGTTTGGTATATTATCAAAGTAGCGCAGTGGAAGCGTGATGTTGAATTTTGAGTGGCATAATTTAGCTCAGTATATTTCATATGCTAGATAAGTCATAAATAACTTCGAGGTTAAAATTTCATTCAAAAGCGGAGGAATGTAATGACTCGTGTTGGAAGGCAAGAAATTAGTTTTGATGATAAGGAGCAAGGATTCGATTGAGATACTTGCTAACTTGTACATTCGAGAGATTCTTAGATTGCATGGAGTGCTCTTGTCCATTGTGTCAAACAGAGATCCGAGATTTACTCCACGTTTTTGGAGTAATTTGTAAGAGGGCATGGGTACAAGGTTGAATCTTACCATAGCTTTCCATCCACTGACAGACGGATAATCTGAATGGAGTATTCAGACATTGGAGGATATGCTTCAGCCTTGTGTTTTGGATTTTTGAGGTAATTGGGACAGTCATCTACCATTGATTGAGTTTGCTTATAATAATAGTTATTATGCTAACATTCAGATTGCACCATATGAGGCTCTCTATGGAAAAAGATGTCGATCACCTATATGTCGGAGTGAGATTGGGGAAAGGAAATTGATGGACCCAGAACTTGTCCAGATTATGGCGGACAAGCTTAAGGCTGCACAGAGTTGACAAAAGGGTTATGCAAACATGAGGCATCGTGAACTCAAATTTAATGTTGGTGATCATGTGCTTTTACGAGTTTCTCGGTGGAAATGTGTGTTGAGGTTTGGAAAGAAAGGGAAATTAGCTCAGAGATATATTGGACCATTTAAGATCTTGGAGTGAGTTGGTACACTTGCTTATTGTCTAGCTTTATCTCCAAATTTCTCAAACCTACATAACGTCTTTCGTGTTTTGACCTTGAAAAAGTATGTCTTTGACCCCTCTCATGTTATTGAGTTCAAGCCTATCCAAGTTAAGCACGATCTATCTTATGAGGAGCAACTTGAACGCATTTTGGAACGCGATTAGCATGTGATGCACTGTAAGATGATGGCTTTTGTGAGGGTGTTATGGCGTAACCACTCTGAAAGGGAGGCTACTTGGGGACTCGAGGAAGTTGAGTCTACTTGGGTACTCGAGGAAGTTATGAGGGAAAAGCATCCTCAACTTTTTGATAACTAAGTTATGTTCAATTCCGAGGACGGAATTATTTTTAAGGGGGGAAAATGTAATACCCCAGATTTACTCAATTTGTGTGAATGAAAATAGTAAAAATAAAAAAAGAAGGGGTATTTTGACTTTGAGTTGAATAATGGACCTTAGAGAAGTTACTTGGAGATCTTTTAGTGACAAAATTAATATTTAATAGTCTTAGTGGATTATGTGATTAGATTATATATTATTTTAAACAAAAAAAAGAGCTTTTGCCTTAGATTAGGATTTTAAGTCATAATATGATTAAATTAGTAGTGAAGACTTTTAGTTGTATAGTAATTACACTAGTAATAAGGACTTCTAGTTGTGTTACAATTACACTAGAAATTGGGATTTCAAATCATATTAGAATTAGATTAGCAAACTATATAAGGGGGAAGAAGACATAAGACTCCTCATATTTTTTTAGAAACAAAGGAGAAGAAAGAGAAAATAGTCAAGTACATTCTTTTGGGTATTCAAGCAAAAAGGTGGTAATTGATCTGATAAAGAAGTCAAGTGCATTCTTTTGGGTATTCAATCAAAAAGGTGGTGATTGATTCAAGATAAAGAGGAGATATTTGACATGATATTGTTACTTTGAAGTAAAGATCTAAGATAAAGAGGAGATTATTGGCATGATATTCGTTACTTTGAGGTAAGAGTTTTTTTGCCATCTTTTCATTTTATACACGAGAATTTATTTGTTACCATTTGATTTCCAAAAATGTATTTGCCTTTGAACCTATCATTATCGTCATGCTTACTGTTAATCATCATGTTATTTTTCCGCTTCATTAGAAAATTCGTTGTTGTGACTCGCGTCGAAAACCATTCTTTTGTTTTAACGCATGAAGCCACCATTATTGTTCAGAGCAAATAAAGCGTTCCTTCTATTCCAACTTTTTGGTGCCACATGTCTCTTTTCTATTGGCCCTTAAATTATTTAATTACTTTCTCATGAGATCTAATTGGTTCACTGTACCTAGATTTGGGTCCAACCATGCAAACTCTTGCTTCCCTTTGCCCGGTGTCACCTTGTAGGTGGTCCCTTTTTCGTTTTCAATTTTTGTGCCCTTTAGTTTTACACCCAAAACTTCTTTTGATGATATCTCATTCATCCGATCTCTGATTGAGCTAATTTTTATTTTGTTAGATTGGTATTTTTGTTCTCTTTGATTTGAGTCTACAATTATTATTTTTGAATTTCGAATGAATATTTACTATATTTATCAAACTACTTTGTGGGTAATATTTGTGTTTGAAAGTCACTTTTAATTATCGTGACTTATTTGTGACGTGCCGACTGTGATATTCGACATGGTATAACCATGATTTATGATGCCTAATAATAAGCAATTTTGTATATGACACCCACAAGATTTGGTAAATATATTTTGATATTCAACTTATGGGTTATGTAACCCCTTTTTGGGTCGATTTGTTATTCGACTTATTGTTATTTAACCCCTTTTTGGGTCGATTTGTTATTCGTGTTTGAATCAGTATTCGACTTATTGGTTATTTAACCCCCTTTTCGGTCGATTTGTTATTCGTGTGTGAATTGATATTTGACTTATTGGTTCTTTAACCTTCTTTTTGATTGCTTTTGTTATTCGTTTGTGAAATTTGATTAAGTTAACTGAATTCCTACTTATTGGTTCTATTCGATAACTCAAATTTTTTATTCGTTTTTTTTTCTTTTTGTAATCCTCTTTTGATCACTTTCCCTTCCAGGCCAAAAGTAGTGCAGAGGAAAAGATATTAGTGCAACAGTGGGAATTGCTCTGGTTTCTAATATTGAGAATAGAGCTTATGATTTCTCTAGACAAATTGGTTAGTTGATTTATATCCCTTTGGATTCAGATATTTAGTCTGAGAGACTTGTAATAAAGTTTTGAAGTATTTTGGAGTTAAGTTTTTGAGATTAGATAATTGTGTTTGTGGTATCCTAGGTGCTCTGCTCTACCTTTATAATAGTTATATTATCGATGTGTTTAGGACGCGTTCGGACCCTCGGGTTCGAGGCATTACACATAAAGTGATTCATCTAATCATACTTAAATATGTAATCAAAGCATATAGAATGTTGGGTTCTCACACCCTTCACTCCTTAAAAGAACTTGGTCCCAAAATTTATAACTTAAACTTACCAAATATGTGCGGATAATCTCTTCGCATATCCTCTTCTTTTTCCCACATGGCTTTCTTCCACTTCATGATTTTGTCACAAAACTTTAACTAACGGAATGCTTTTATTCCTTATAACTTTCACATTAAATGCTAAAATCTGCACCGCCAACTCTTCATATGACAAATCTGATTGGACTGGTATTGGCTCAGGGCTTATCATATGAGATGGATCAGGATTATTCTTCCGCAACATAGAAAACATGAAACCCATGATGTAGTCGTTCCAAAGATACAGGTAAGGCAACTCTGTATGCCAAATTCCCAACACGATCTAATATTTCATAAGAGCCAATATATCTCGGTGACAACTTGCCTTTTTACCAAATCGCTTTATTCCTTTGAATGGTGACACCATAAGAAATACAAAATCTCCACTGAAAATTCCAACTTTCTTCGTCTGTTATCAGCATAACTTTTCTATTGGCTTTGAGCAGTCAAAATCTTTTGCCGAATTCACTGAATCTTTTCAGCGGTCTCGTGAACTATCTGTGGCCGAAATAAACTCCTTTCTCCGACTTTACTCCAACAAATTGGTGAGTGACACTTTCGTCCATATAGAACTTCATATGGTGCCATACCGATACTAGCATGATAACTATTATTATAAGCAAATTCAATCAATGCTAGATGTTGATCCCAACTTCCTTTGAAATTTATCACACATGCACGAAGCATATCCTCCAATGTTTGAATAGTTCTCTTAGATTGTCCATCAGTCTGAGGATGAAATGATGTGCTAAATTTTAGATTCGTACCTAATGCACTTTGTAAACTTTTCCAGAAATGAGATGTAAATCTTGGACTCTATCACTTACAATACTTACTGGTATTCCATGCAATCGAACTATTTCTTGTATATACACTTGGGCTAATTTATCCAATGAGTATGTCTTCAGTACGGGTAGGAAATGAGCAGATTTTGTCAATCCATCCACAATCACCCATACTGAATCATGCCCATCACGAGTCCTTGGCAATCCTGTAACAAAATTCATTATATATGGTCCCACTTCCATTCGGGCACCGATAACAGTTCCAATCTACCCGCTGGTGTTTGGTGTTCAGCCTTCACTTGTTGACATACAATACATCTTGGAACAAAGTCAGCTATTTCTCTTTTCATGTTACTCCACCAGTAATTACATTTCAAATCCTAATATATCTTTGTTTCACCTGGGTGCATTGTATACTTTGACTTATGGGCCTCTTTCAGTATTTCTCCTTTCAACTCTTCATTGTTAGGCACAACTATCTGGTCTTTATACCGTAAAATACTATTAATATCCATAGAAAACTCAGGTTTAAAGGTTCCATCTTTATCCTTCACTTATCTCTGCAACTCTAAATTTCTTTTTGTTCCTCCTGGATCCTCTGTAATAACACTGATTTTATTTGTAAATTTTCAAGAATAATTCCTAAATCGATAACAGATAACTTCCATGAACAAGCTTGCTCAATCATCTTCCATTCTTTCACCATTAAGCTAGCAACTAGCACTTTCCTGCTTAGGACATCTGCATCAACATTGGCTTTACCTAGGTGATATTGAATCGTACAGTGATAATCATTGAGTACTTCCATCCACCTTCTCTGTCTCATATTCAAATCTTGCTGAAAAAATAGGTATTTCAAACTCTTATGATCAGTAAAAATCTCAAGCTCAGCACCATACAGATAATACCTCCACTTATGCAATGCGAACATAATCGTGGCTAACTCAAGATCATGTGTTGGATAATTTTTGTTCATAAGGTTTTAACTTTCTCGAAGCATAAGCCACTACTTTGCCATCTTGCATCAAAACACAGCCTAATCCTTCCTTTGAAGCATCGTTGTACACCACAAAATTCTTAGTTCCACTAGGCAAAGTCAAAATTAGAGCTGTAGTTAATCTCATTTTTAACTCCTGAAAACTCGCCTCACACTTATCAGTTCACTGATATGCCACTTCCTTCCAAGTCAATGTAGATAGTGGTGTAGCTATCCTTGAAAAATCTTCCACAGATCGACAATAATACCCCACCAATCCCAAGAAACTTATAACTTCTGGTACATTCTTTGGCACTTGCCAGTTCAAAACAGCTTCTGTTTTTAACGGGTCCACAGTCACCCCAGCTTCAAATACTATATGACTTAAGAAGGCCACTTGCTTTAACCAAAATTCACATTTGCTAAACTTAGCATACAATTTCTTAGCTCGTAGTACTTGTAGTACAATCCTCAAATGACACTCATGCTCCTCTGTAATTTTTGAATAGACCAAAATATCATGGATAAAAACTACTATAAACTGATCTAAAAACTCCTTCAAAATTTGATGCATTAAGTCCATAAAGGCTACAGGAGCATTCGTTAATCCAAACGGCATCACAACAAGTCATAATGTCCATACCTTGTACGGAAAGTTGTCTTTGGAATATCTTCCTCTCTTATCCTCAATTGATGGTATCCAGATCTCAAGTCCAACTTAGAAAATACCACTACCCCTTGTAACTGATCAAACAAATCATCTATGTGCGGTAGTGGATACTTATTTTTTTATTGTTACTCTATTCAACTGCCGATATCCATGCACAACCTCATTGTACCATCTTTCTTTTTAACAAATAAAACTGGGGCTCCCCATGGTAATACACTAGGTAGAATAAGCCCTTTATCCAATAATTCTTGTAACTGTGACTTTAACTCCTTCAATTCAGCCGGAGCCATCCTATATGGTGCTTTTGAAATTGGGGTTGTTCCCGACAATAATTCTATCACAAATTTGATTTCCCGCTCAACCGGTAATGTTGTTACATCCTCAGGGAATACATCAACAAATTCATTTACTACAGGTACATCTTCTATTTTAACCTTTTCTTTCTGCTTATCAACCATATAAGCTAAATATCCCACACAACCTCTGGAGAACAACTTCTATGCTTGAATAGCTAAAATAATATTCATACCCCCATCCTTTCTACCTTGGAACTTACATACTTCTCCTTCAAATGTAGTAAATGTCACTTTATGAAAACAATCTAGTGATACCCGATTAGATGACAACCAATCCATCCCCAACAATACATCAAATATCACCCGATTAGATGATAACCAAACCATCCCCAACAATACATCAAATCCTCTCATAGGCAAAATAATCAAGTCAGCATATACAGCATGCTCACCCACAATCATTGCACAAGATTTATATACCAGGCTAACTAGAGTACTTTTTCCTAGAAGAATACTAACTTCCAACACATATGGTAGCAACTCAGGTTCTTGAGGTAACATGGGCACCACATTTGATGAATTTGAATGAATGGGTAGAACCAGAATCAAAGAGTACTCTAGCAACACATTGGAAAATAGTGAGTGCTCCTTCAATAACTTTGCTAGTATCTCAAACCTCTTGAGATTCCAATGCATAGTTTCGTCCTTGCACTCTTGGCTTCTTAGCATTCCCTTGCAGATTCCCTATACCCTGGTTATCTCAAGGCACAATTTGATTTCCAAAATAAAGGCAATTTCTCCCAATATGTCCAGGCTGAGCACACCTAATACACAAAACCATCTTTCTATGACATTCATTCTTTATATGTCCAGTCCAATTACAATATGTACATCGCTCTCCAATTCTATGCTTTGATGGTTGCATGCTTGATATCTCAGTCTAATTTTTCCTCTTATTGTTATCACTTGAAGATAATGCTGCAAAGCTGGCTTGACTACCAGTATAACCATTCATTTGATTACCTCGACCTCTTCCCTGACCGTTTCCATAGAAATTACGATTTCTTCCTTGTAAAGCCCTTTGAAAATTTTCCTGCCAAGTATTTGCTTAACTCTTTCCACCAAGGTTCACATTCCCACTATTACTGTTTCCTTGTCCACCGTATGATGGTGCTCTAAAGGGTTCTATATCAACATTCTTTTGCTCTTCCAAATCATCTTCAATAGCCAATGCTCTATCAACAACTGCTATATAAGTTTGTAACTATAAAGGGATCAACTTATCCTGAAGATCCTTATTCAAACCTTTAACAAACTTTCTTTCTTTCTTTCTTTTGTATCCACCAGATGTGGACAAAATCTAGCTAAATCAGTAAACTGTGATTTATAAAGTGATACCGACATATTTTGCTGTTCAAACTTTAGAAAATTTATTTATTTCTTCTCTTGGATCACCGCTGGAACATACTTATTAGTGAACTCCCTTTTAAAGTTTTCCCAAGTCCACGAGACTCCTTCTCGCTTCCACTTCCTAGATAACAGTATCAGCCATCTTTCTGCATTAGCCTATAGCATAAAGTTATTATACACCAACCTCTGAGAATTTGAAATCCTAGCAGTATCAAGAATTTTTTCCGCTCTAGCCAACCATTCCTCGGCTATTGTTGGATCAGGCTTCCTAAAAAATGGGTTCTTTATCAGTTTAACAAACCTATCAAGGGTAAGTACCCCATCTCCTAATACCTGAGTAGTATTCAACATCTCCTGGGATTGCTCAACTTGTTGAGTACCTCCAACATTACCTTCATTCACTACTTCTTGCACATTTGTATCTACAGGGGCATTTCCACCCATTTGTCTCATTTCTTCTACAACTTGCTGGAGTATCTGACAAGCCTCCAGTAATCCATAATTCATCACATGATTATTATTTCCAGTGGAGTGCTCTTCTACATTTACCTGTGAGTTGTGCCAATCCTAACCTTCAACATTAAACTCATAATTATTCCTTCTTTGAGTTCCTTCGTCGGCCATTCTTTATTGTTTTCTTGATTTCAAGCTCCGTGCTCTTGCTTCGTTATAGGCCTATACACAACTCCATATAAGTACCCCCATACAGTATGCAATATTCAAAAATAACTATCCACACAAGGCCTTAGGATCTTATCCCAGCCTTTAACAACGCTCTGATACCATAACTATAATGCCCCAACTTAGGGTTATCTCAACTAGGCTGAAGCATTACGACACATCGGCTAATCACATCATACCGATAATATAACTCATTCTAACTCATTTCGTAATTACACCATATCATACAAAATTAAAGAGTTTACTGTTACAAAACACACCTAGTAAGCTCTTTGCCAGATCTCAAAGTTGACATACTATACTATTCAAGTACAACTTAATTCCAAATGTACAAGTGTTCCCTTGCCCGTCTTCTCATCATGCCTCACACCTTTTCCTTTCCTTTTGAGGGACTGGCTCCTTGATCTAAAATATTATGGGTAAAACTCGTTAGCCCATTGGCACAATAAGGTAATCAAAGACATTTAATGTAACTTTCAACTCAAGAATATTGATAATGCATGCTATTGCAATTCAATCACATTAAGCAGTTTTACATGTGCGCATAACACATAATATTCACACTTAGTTGAGCATTACAAGAGTTTATCATTCCCAAATTTAGTCCCATCAATAGACCACCCATATGTCACCACAACCGGGATATAAGATCACAACCTTTGCCTTCGCCAAAGGCAAAGTAACCAAAAATAATTGAATACTGATACTGCCTCAGGTGGCAGTTGAAAATACAATTGTTCTGCTCATACGGTGCACTGCTACTCAAACACAATCAAATCAACCCCCAATCATCTGAATGAGGTAGCATAATAATCATTAATAATATATCAATCATCCTTTACAATGAAAGGATGTAACATGCTCATGTGCAAGCAAACAGATCATTTTATACACGTAATTTTTGTAATCTTTATTTACTTGCACCATAAAAACATAGCTATCAAATATTTAGTCACTTTCATCATATAACATCATCTTCATAACATCTCAAACATGTAATACAATCATTTATATTCAGCAACTTAGCTTTAATTATAGAACTTAACAAACATGTCCAAAACCATGACTAACTATGTCTAGTTTGACATAATTCCATAATTCACACGTATTGTAACCTATTTCACGTCTTTCATAATCTCCAATATATTAAACATGAATAGGTTCACTCATTAACAAGTCTCTAACAAGTATTCAAAAGTTTGACAAAGAATTCATACTAAAAGAGTTACGCTAACATAACATATATCTATATTCGTGCCTTAAAAATCCATTAAAAAACATTAATTATTTTGCCTTAAAGAAGAGATGAAAGAACCAAATTTTCAGATTTGGTTTACCTTCAAAATACTCCTCAAAACCCGTTCAAAACACTGTTTGACATTCATTGCAACTTTTCAAATTAACTGCTTAAAGTTTCCTACCAAAAACAAGCCCTAAATCTAGATTTTGTAAGGTTTTTGGTTGATTTTCTTGTAATTTTTTTTTCTCAAAAACGAGGTAAGAAGATTCGAGCATGTTAATTAGGTCTTTTAAATAAAATTAGAAGCAAGTAGGATTGTCACGACCCAAACCCATGGGTGAGCCCATGAGCTAGATCTGCGACAGGCCGCAGGCCCATTCAAACCTCCACCCAGGGCTCTGCCAGGCCTTACGACAACCTGTACTCAAAATTCATTCTAACTTCCTAAATTCTATAAGAGTAAATTGGCTATCAAGAGCCTCACTTAGAAACTTCCACAACTGTCATGAATGACTTCAACTACACAATTAACTCTATGGAGATCAATGCTCCAGCCAATTCTCTAAAACATAAAATTTATACTACACTGTCTTCTAAAGATTAATGATTGCTCTAAGAGGGACCATCTTCCGTGAGTCCGATCTTGTTTCCCTCATGGATGTCGGTTTCATCTAAATGATCACCTGAAAACATTTATAAAAGAGTGAGCTGAGGGCCCAATAAGTACACATACCATATCCCTAAAATAGCTTTTGTATTCATAAAAACATGCCATGGTTTCTTCATTTAAAAAAATGGGTAATAAATTTACAGAAAATACTATACACATATATACTTTATAAAAGCAAATCATGCTTCAGAAAAGCTCTTTCAAAACGAACGCATAGCAACAGTAACTAAACTTTGAATGCCATCCTATCTCTTTTCACTGTGTGTTGTGGTCAGCGTATGGTCTCACTGACTAGGACCCAAAATCCCTCCTCCACCCGGAATAAATAATATTGTGGACGCAAGGGCGAATCACGATGCAACAGTACTGTGCGCCAACGTGTGGTCTCGTTGACCAGGACCCAAAATCTACTTTTCCCAGTGGATATGGGGAACAACAACCAATATTAATCTCACGATTAACACAGAGTTATCAAAAACCATTGTAACACTTTTCATGATAATTATAACTCATTTTCTCATCAATCAGTTGCACAAAAAGCAGGAGTATCACAATTACTTAAAACATTCATTTGGTAAAACCACATATACATACACCTATATTGGAAAATAGGGTGTACGGAGGAACATGACAGGAGTACTTACCGGAATAGCTATGCGGTTCCTTCTTCCAAGTCTGCCCTAGCTCTTGTCTATCGGAACCTAATAATAAATCATACTGATGTTATTCATTACCCTTGAATCAGGCCTAGGTGCTGAATTTCTCCCTAGTGCGCAAAATTACCAAAATACCCCTCAATTATGTAAAATTACTAAATTACCCCCAACACCTAACTTACCGTTACACACCCAATATGACTCAAAACATCCTTTTAAACAACCCTAGGAGTGTTTTGTTGGATAAGATTGACCTTCCTGAGAATTCTCCGTTCGGAATCCCAAACCGTTCCTTGAATTGAGCGCTAAGGTTCCTATTTTAAAATATATCCAAACGGCACTAAAATGGCACAAAATTTCAGACGTTCAAGCATCTCAATGTGTTTAGATCATTATAAAATTTTCGGTTAAAAATAATTTTGTTTACTATATTAAACAATTTAAAAGTATGTTTTCAAAATAAGATCGTTTCAGGCTTGTCACATGCCTAAAAAAAATCCATAAATTTCTACATTGAAGGTTTCACAAAAATAAGGCTAGTTTTAGTTTTGAACTTTGCCCAAATATACTCAATAATGGCTTAAAAGTCTTGGGCAATAGAATAATCTATAAATCTAGAAACAACATTTTTTCAGCAAACCCAAGTTTTGTACATTGACCATTTTAAGCCTGAAACATGATGAATCTTAGAAAACTCAAAACTAAAAAGCTAAAGCAGACTTTCTAAGGCTTTCATAAATATAAGGGTCACAAAAATCCAATGAGTAATGACTTCTCTACAGTAAATCGAAGTGGCTAATCAAAACAGCACATCTCTGTGCAGACCAATTTTGTTCAATGATTATTTTGGAGCCGAAGTACTATGAATATTAGAAAACTTAAAACTACAAAGTTTAAGAGGACTTCCTGAGTTTCTAGCAACATAAAGTTCACAAAAATATCATGAGTAATTAATTTTCTATGACAAATCGAAGTAGCTGCCCGAAACAGACTGGACTTCTACAGCGAATTGAATTTAAAGTCATTTTTCGATATCAAAACGTAAGATTTTGAAAAAACTTAAAACTGAAAAGTTGAAGGGGACAAAATAAAGTTTTCCGAAAGTATAAAAGCACATCAATTGCATGAATAATGAAATAGATATGAACAAAAATCTAACTCACTCTCATGCTGATCTACAACAGCTTTCTTCTCAAACACGCCCACATCTCACCCTCTGAAACACACACAATACACACACAAGCCCTAGAATTTACACATTAAGATCCCTCTAAAACACACCCAATATTAAAATTTAAAACACCCAAATAAATAGCTAAAATTAGAGAGAAGAGACTAGGAATTTACCTTGAAAATTCCTGCCCAAGGTGCTCCCTTCTCTCTCTAGTTTCACGTAAAAGAGGCTGACCAATGTTTTTCTGTGGCGGCTGGGAATTATGCTAGTCTTTTATATAATAACCCTAAAAAGGACAATTTTTTTTAAAACCCCTGGGTGAATTTTAAATGTTTTCTTTTTCCAAGTTTATCCATAAATTTTAATATTATTAGAAGACCCCAAACTAATCATATTAATAGTCAAAATTATGCATTCTGATAAACTCAAAAGAAAACACGAAGTTATGGTGTTACATTCTTCCCACCTCATTAATTTGCAACTTAAGAGCATTATAAATTGTCGCTAAAGGTTGCCGATAAAATGTCATTTATGCAAATTGACGCTAAATGTTACATGCAAGAATTATCGCTAAAGAACTAAAATAACTAGTAAGAAATACCAAGGTTCGGGGTATTACATTATCCCCCACTTATAAAAATTTCGTCCTCGAAATTTAGTTTACTCATAACCATTCCTGATCTCAATATCCACCAACATATACCTCAAATCTTCCTACATCCATTTAAACAACGTAAATACAATTTCAAGCACTTTACAAAGTATATGTACAAAAGTTCTCAAAGTATAACTTGCATTTATCACACTTGACCCATCGATCAATATTACCTCAAGGAATCACAGGTTTCACCCCAGTGTAACTACTATCTTTACTTTTTAATCGATCTCCATTTGTACCATTAAATTGTTGTTATACTGTAAGGTCTAACCAACGTCATATGACGATCAACATCAAATATTTCACCATACTAAGAAATTTCGATTATAACTTGGGATTCCGTACTTCAACCGACAGGATTCTTAATCAAGTTTAAAATACTTATTATTTAGTTAGTACGAAACTCACTTAATTAAATTTCTCCACTCCAAATTAAATCCATATACCACACATTAAATCAATCTCTAATTTATCATGCTTCCATTATGCCACTCTAATAATCTACCTTATAATATCAAAGCACTATGCTTTCACTACATAACTCCCAAACGAAGGTGTCATCGAATCTTACACATAACCTCCAAAATACGAGTCGAGAACATCAATAGCAGCTCCAGTAACATTTATAGCAACTTCAAGCATTTCACCATGTTGTAAGGTTTTAGATTATAACGTAGGATTCCATAATCCAACTGATGCTGTTACGCAACCTCGAAATAGTTAAACTTTGCGAGTACGATGCTTAGTGAACTACATTTACTCCACTTCAAACTCAACCAATTAAATAAGTTTCCAATTACCATGCTTCCGCTACGCTTTTCAGATAACACGCCAAGCTGTACTTCTCGCACAATCTACTTATTAGTAGCAAGTTTAACTTCAAGCCTATGGCATACTGAGTTACTGAGCAATTATCCCACTCTAACGGATCCCACCTTGAGTTCTAACTACAACTCTTATCAGCTTAGTCACGAGTCTACAGAATCATATACCTCTCAATACTGCACCACAATTCACCCCTATGAAAATCTAACCGTTAAAATTTTCATGTGAAAGTGTAATGCTTAGCTCGAACATATTACATGGCCATTTATACTCCTCTAGTCGCCAACTTTAAAAGACCCCTTCACCTTTTAAAAGTCCTCAAATATTTCACATAAACAAATATACTCTTAACTTCGTGGCTCTGATCATAATCATTCTATAGACATAAATTGCATTTTTCTTTCTCTGAAAGGATAAAATACTTAATCACGTCAAAGATGGTGAGCAACTAGTTCTAGTCTTCAATTACATCCTTTTATCCTATGGTACTTAAGTCCTCGAAGTTAGATAAAGTCATGCACGCCAATCAATGTAGGACCCTAGGCTACAGCTAAAACCCAAAATGCACACTCAAAACATCATTACTCATAACCTCAATTCACCTCCGCCATAGTCCAATATATGCACATAACTTGTACCTAGTGAAATGAGGATATAAGATCTAAAGCCAAATTCTCGTGTGCATCCTCAGAAAAGTCAACCCAGTGGCTCTATGCTCTCAAACAAAATTTTACTCATCCCAATCACACATTTCAATTCAAAGCACTACTATTCTACGAAACCTTGTTTCAAAAACTTATAAACTTAGAAACCTCACTATAACAGAAAAATTTTCACTTAGCGCTCTAACGGTTGCAACTAAGAGCTACGAACAAGCTACAAGCTCCAAGAACTTCAAGAAACCACAGCCTTGTATTATCTCTATCTAGCTATTAAGCTAGTGTTGTTCTACAATCGTGATTAGGTTTTGGCAAGCATATCTCTCCAGCTTCACTAAATGAAAAATAGTCTTCCTAATGATATCTATAACCTTCGAAACATAACTCATGATCACCAATAGCAACCTAAAGAAACTTCACCAATAAAATTTGGATCATAACTTAGGGTTCTATAACCTAACCAGCGAACTCGTTACTTTAACTCTAATAATATCCCAAGAGCGTAATGCTCTGATACCATTTCTGTCACGACCCAAACCCATGGGTGAGCCCATGAGCTAGATCCGCGACCGGCCGCAGGCCCATTCAAACCTCCACCCAGGGGCTCTGCCAGGCCTTACGACAACCTGTACTCAAAATTCATTCTAACTTCCTCTCCCTTCAATGTCGGTAAGGTTCCCCCACCATATCCATCCCCTTTTTCTCTTCTCTTCTAGTTGGTTTCCTCCCTTCCTCCTCGTTGCGAAGGTACCCTTAAGGTTGCGTTTGGTGGTAATCAGTGGTTCTTCGAAGGAGCTTGTTAGTTCAAATTGTTAGTTGTTATATTTGGTGGGGTTAGCATTTTTCAGTTTTTATTTTCAAGGACAGGTTTAAGTCATGGTGTGGTGGTGCACTAGTTTTAGTGGTGCTCATTTTTTACCTTAGCACTGTCGTGTGGTCGTCCCTTATGTTATGGTGGTCTTGGTGTTGGTAGGGAGACAAACAACCATTTATTTCCAATGTCCTTGTACTTATGAGGTTCTAGGGATGATAATAGGATGCTCTTCTACACGCCAGTAGACACATTGAGGTCTGGTATGATGTGCCTTTTTGGCTTGCTGGAAGAATTTGTGAGGCTTGTTTGCATAAAAGCTTGTTATGTTTAGTTCTTCTATTCTCTTGTAAGGTTTTATTTGGCCACATTTCGTTATTGCATCTTGTAATTAAATGCGACATGGTTTACTGTTATAAATCTCTTAACTACCGCATTTATTAGGGAGGGAGAGAAAGAGAAGAGAGAGAGAGAGAGCATTCTCCATTTATTTTTTATGTCAGTAGCATAAATAAAACAACCATGAATGGAATATTCTCCTATCAAAAAAATATTCAAATTCTTGAACTTTTCATTTCAAATAAGCATGTTTTGGGGATGACGTGTCAAATGTCAACATTCAATCGAGCACAATGTTACATATGCGTTCCATCTTATTCTTTTTTATGTATCTTACATCTCGAAAATAAAATGCCTATAATATCAAGCAATCCCCTTTTCCTTCGCATTCCATCTTATTCTTTTAACTGCAACAAAATTCTGTTGAGTGAATATTGATCTCCATCACATCAATTCGGACATGATTAAATGGGATTACTATCATACAACGGTTCTCTTGATATTTTCTTCATGCCTCTCATCTAAACTATGTTGTTGCAATGTGCACAACCACTGAGTATGCAAAATAGTTATACAAGGTATTGCAATATTACAAAAAGAAACAAAAGTAAATTTGACCAAAAAAAATAAAACTACCTTCTACCTTTCACTTCAAGAAAAGGGTGAGGAGCCTTAAAAATTTTCTTATTACTTCAAGAAAAGGGTGAGGAGCCTTAAAAAATTTATTATTCTATTTTCTAATGGATATAGTAACATTCTCATACATATATATATATATATATATATATATATATATATATATATATATATATATATATATATATATATATATACATTGATGTTCTTACGATCAAAACCACATTAGTGCAAGATTATAGCAATCATAAAGCCTTTCAAGTTATGACAATAAAAGAACTTTACCTAATCATTTGTGTGTGAATATATGACGGTCATTTATCAATAGGCAAGACGAATACATCTTAATTTAAACTTCAAAAACTCACGCTAATAAAAAAAACTATCATCTTCATTTGGACAATCTCTAGAAGTAAAACAAGGCTAACAAATATCTTTCTCATAATTCATATCATATAACTTTAAAAGTTTTAAGTTGAACACCAATGGATCGTAGAGAATTAGTAAGTCTGAGATCTCATTTTCTTGAAGTCTAAAGCAATTGAAGGCAACTAAAAAGTACACCAAGTTCACCCTAGATTGCATTCGTAGGTTTAAGCGTTTTATCCGTTATAAAGGCAGTAAACAGAAAATATGCGATGAATATGCAAAATTTTGTATTATCATATTTTGGTAGTTATAATAGAGCACTAAGCTTAATTTCAAGGTAGGAAATTTATATGTCACACACCATAATTTTGAGATCTTAGTTTGAACGAGCAAAAGTGGTGCGATATCTGCCACTTTTGCTCCAAAAAATGGAGACAAATTCTTTTTGAAATTAGCATATGCACGTATGAATTTCACGACGTCGCCTAAAAGTGAGCACCATAATTTTCATTTAAGGAATCTCATTCTTAATCTAACTATAAAAATATCGCACTCGGACAAATGGTGAGTGGTGCATCCAGTCTACGTTTTTTAGCACACAAATTTCCTCAAGAGAATGCAGCGAAAGAAAATTTGATCCGGTTATAACCTAATGAGAGTTTGATGAGATTAAAATATTTTTTGCATTGTGATGAAATAAGTAAAATAAATTATTTATTTGTCTAACTTATAGTAACACTTAATATAATGAGAATCCACGAGTAATGGTAGATATATTTTTTGGTAACATGCTTTATATAATTAGAATGCTTGGTGGGATAACATGGTAAATAAAATGGATATAGTTAACTACTTACATAACATGAACTATGTGAAGATTGCTTGAAGACTTGTAAGTTTGGACTTGTCATTTGAATATGTTAGTGAACATGAGTTTTAAACTCTAAATCTTAATGAATTACATCAACGAGTAAAATCATTTCCTTCGATATACTTTTTCTCTTCATGAAGCTATATTACAAATGCTATAGAGCCTTTGAGGCTTATACCATCAAATAAAACTTTAGCAAAAGCAAGATCTTAAAAATAATTAACGTAATAACTATATTTGTTATTTTTGTAGATAAATATGATTTTACATAAATATAATTTAACATCATCTCTCTATCTTAAAAGTGTAATCTGTTTAACTATGTTTCTATACATTTTTGTTACCCAAAATAGCCTTTGAGATACTCCATATTACATGCTACCCTCTTGTTTCAAAACCAACGCACCCCTTTGCCAACCGCTCACGCCATTTCCAATTGGCACACTATAATTGGAAAAGACACAAAAAAAAACTAAATGTTGCTTCTCTTACTCCAACTGACTTTGCAAGCAAACTGCCTGTCTCCAAACACAATGCACCCTTATCTTCCAACGCCTGTTTCCAACATCATGAAGAATATACGGGCACATATCTATGTTTCAGTGTCGTAGTGTTAATCAAGGGAGGAATCAAAGTAAAAGAAGGCCTCTCTTCTGTTGATAACGGGCGACAATGGAAACCAAGGCAAGGGACACCAGTATAAACCAGCCGGCTCCATTGTGATCAACAGTTATATGCACCATTCTCTAGTATCAAATGGTGCCTGATACGAGAAGGGCTTTATTATGCTATGGCAGAGAAGGAAAGGAAAATCAAAGGAGCAGCATTATCACGTAAACAACACCCGCGCACCTCTGCAACCTCCTGAACGTTCCAAAACCCAATTATTTCTCCTGGTTTTCTATCAGATAAAACATTCGGCCAACATAAATTTTCAAGTGCGGATTATTTTGTGGAAGCTGGGTCCAAATTTTGGGGATTTTTCTCACAATCATCTTCGTATCCCAGTAAATTAACAGCGTAGCATTGCTTCCGTCTTCGACGCTCTGGTAGGATTCGTGTATTGGTTCCTACCTTTCACACCGGCCAAGGGTACACAGTCATTCCACTCCAAATTCTCTATACTGCCAAAGCCCAATACTGCAGAGATCTACTCACTTGTAGCTTCTTTGTAAGAGAAAGAAGACTAAGATTTCAATCTTGGGAAACCGTTGTTATGTGTCCGCACTTTGGGCTATTCACTACCAAGTTGGCCTACAATCTAAGTAGAGGTAATGTAATTCCTAACTGAGGTATTTTCTTGCACTGCTTTTGTTCAATGAAATTCCTAACTGAGGTCTAAACCGTTAATCCTAACTATTATGTTTGCTCTGCCTATTCATCTTCTCTTTACACAATCTCCTTGCATACATGTCCTTACTTTAATACGCTTTTAGACTTGCACAAATGCAGTTTCTTGGTTGCATGTGTACAAATAGACAAAGCCAGCTCATTCCATGCACACAATATCTTTTCCATTGATACATCTTGCAATTTGTAGTTGATCAACTTCTGTGTTTATACGTTTTTCTTCAAAATCTCAATTTTTTTGCTAGTGCAATACTTAGAAAAGCGGCATTCCGGATACTAACTGAATCTCTTAGTAACCATTTTGGGTCGCGTCATTTTTGGTTATACTAGGATCATTTTTATATGGTTAATTAATTAATATTGGAGTATTAACGTGTATATCATGTAATCTCCTTGCCATTTGTATAAATGTTGCAAATTGAAACTTTTGCTACGGCTACATGTGAATAAGTTTTATATGTTACGTTTAGGCAATGTTCCTATTGTGTCGAGTACTTATTTCATTTTAGATCTATTTTTCCTCCATATTTGTGTATTTGTAGAAAAACAATGGATGTCTCATTTGACAAAATAGTTGAAGCCACAATTGACTGTTTCGTTAAGTACAGTTCTATGGAAATCAACAACTCATTGCTTGGGTATCTTCCTTTAATTTCAATTACAACTCTTAAGGAGTACTTCTCTCCTTATCCTCAAGAGTGTAACTCTGAATATGTAGGCGATGCAAGGGCTAACTTAATGGCCACATAGAACATTGCCTTAAGTAATAGATAGATAGAAGAAGATGTTCAGATGTAATAGAATAAGTAGAGTCCCCTAAAGAAAGAGCTAGCTTCTAATTAGAGTGTCCCGTAAATTTAGAATGATCAGTCTAAAGGTATTGAACAAATTAGAGTAGAGAGAGAGAGAGAGAGAGTAGGCAGCTAGTAGCTAGCAAACTCCAAAGTTTGCATTTTGTTGTAGCATGGTTACTATGAGGAAACCAATGTACAGAAAAATCTATAGATATTACTTTTTCTTGCGATTTTCTATTTAGCCCAAGAAACCTATCTGCTGACTCTAAAGGTTGGAGTGCTGGAATGAAGCTTTTCAAGGTCAGTATCTAGAGCACTAATGATTTCAAAGGTGATCGTGACAATAACTATATCATCACTTTTTGGGTATCTAAAATTGGAGCCATGCTTTGCATTTGAAAAATAATAAGAAAATCTGATTTTTTGGAGTTGAATCTACATAGCTTAGTAAATCTAGGGTGCCGGATGTTGCTAAAATTGACCTCAAGAAACAAATAAGGCACTGACAATGTGAGCATTCCATCGGGATAAGGAAAAATTACACTTCGAATTACAGCCAATAAGAACAATTAGTCTGATTCAACATAATTCACTTTGTGCTTTTTACTCATCAGCTGCATATGAGAGAGGAGAGGGTATGAATCTAGGTCAATGGTTGGTAGAGAGAGAGAGGGGGGCGGGGGGAGATGAAGAAGAAGAATTGACAAGGTAGGGATTTGTTTTATTTTGATAGGTATTAGTAGAAATACTTAACAACAATATCTGAGATTGGAAAATTGCTGATAATGCCACTTAAAGGAAAAGTAAACTTATGAAATGATCATTCCAAAAACTTGTCCTTGTAACTTTTAAGTTGACGGGATTGCCCGAATTGCTACATGCCAACGCACACTGAGTAAATTGCATTTGTGCGTATACCGAAGGACTTGAAAGAAGCTTGTTCGAATCTTTGAAGGTCTAAGACTCTCATTCCAGTAATTAAAAAGAAAACCCTTTTCTTTTACAAATTGGAGTAGTCGATCAGATTGCATATTCTTAGACTCAAAATGGAAAGGTGTGGAGAACTTTGAAGTGGTTTGTTGAAAAATAAGTCACCTATTTGAATGCAAGATATTTATGACATTGTTCGGTAACATCTCAAAATACGTTTATAGTTGGCTTAATTGCTATATCTGATGAATACTCTACTTGCGCATATACATACTTGTGCATCTTTGGTTTAAAATATCTGATGTTTGACCATGATAAGTAAGAGGATAATTGTTTTTGAATTCGACTATTTATGAGAAAATACCTTCATGTAGTTGTTACTGAAGTTATGTTCATTGTTATGACACTATATGTTGTTTGCATGCAGATCTTTTTCTAGAGTTGCCCAGTTGAGTTCATTTGCATAGCTCTTTTAAAAAGACATGGGTTTGGTACAAACATTATGCTGAACTCTGAGAATATATTTGCTACATAGATTTTTCAATAAAGGTTTGTAGTCTTCAATGTTCAAAGTGAAAGGTTGATCCCTACAAGTGGACAAATTTTCAGGTACTTTTCAAGCCGTAGGAATCAAAGGGACTTGGGCATGATCGGCAGGATAAGTCCTATTGATTAAATATATCCATTGAGAGAAGAAGACAATATACAAATGAAATTTGTGGGCTTTTCTTTCTTGATCTTGGTAAGTCGATGAATTTGCTGTTCAGTTAAAATGTATTGGACGATGCCAGATTCCTTTTTAAAGGAGCCTGCGAAAGCGAAAGTGATTTGAAGCACTCCCTCTAAAGATTGAAGGGCAAGGAACAATCCCCACATCAAAAAAGTTCAATTTTGGATTATGGTGTTAAATAACCTTCTCTAGAGGACTTTTTATTTTCTTGTTTATGCTAGCCTTTTGAATGGTTATGTTATTAAATGCTGGCTCTCATTTTTTATGTGGGATGAAAATTATCATTTTTTTGTTTCCTCCTAGGCGACCTTTAACATCTCTTTTTTATATAAAAGAGAAATCAAGATCGATCGAGTTCACCTTATGTTGGTTGCCTACTGCCAATCGAATGCCTTCTAATACAAGAGATTTTGTTCAAGAGAATGTAAACAATCTATGTATACTGAGAAGTTGCTTACTCAGTTCTCCTATTATGTTACACTAGACCCACAAGCTCTTACCAATGTTTTGTGAATTTAAAGAGATTATTAATTGACGAATCACTTTTATTAACAAGCAATGTGCAACACATCTTGAGAACAACGGATCAAGATCCTCTGCTGTATAACATTTAGTGACAAAAAATTATCATTCAAAATATTTTGTCGTTGTTACTAAAATTTACAGTGACAATTTTTTGTCACTAAAAAATATTTAACAATATTTTGGGGTACAGCAGCACAGTAGAGGGATCTTGATCCGAGAACAACTAGTTTTCTATAGAAGTGTACATTTACGTGTAAAGCAGGTGATTTTATTGAGACCTTACCGACGCTAAAGGCAAGACGAGAAGTGATCCTTCCACGATCGATATAATTAGCAGTACACACGCAGTACTAGTACACACACAAGCTAAAGCATGACGCCGTCAGCCATAACCAGAGACTTGAGCAACCTCCGCAAGATTCACCTGTCACCGGCTTACCACCGGCACGATGTCTCCGATTCCAACCGTCTGGTCTTTCTGCCAAACAATTCAATCCGTGGATTACCAAACACGCGCAGCACTGGTGGAAGAATCTGCCGTATCTCGGCTCGTTTTGGAGAGAGGAGCTCGCCGGCCGGAGAATTCCCGGCGACGGCGCTTCGCCCGATTCTGGATTCTCCGGGGATTCACCAGGGCCCAGCTTGCTTCGACGCTCTCAGTGCAAAGCTCGTGGAGCGAGCCGGCTTTCAATTCGCCTTCACGAGTGGTACGTAATGTGGTCTTCGTTTCCTCAGGTACTCAATGGGCGAACTTGGCGTTTTCTTTGGGGGTAAATGACTATATATCCACCTTAAAAAACTGGTCCACCCCCTTTTTGTCGCTAAATGTCATTTTGGTCCCTGAATTACGTTTTCAGCGACCAAAAGTATGGGAACAGAATTTTGCCGAGTTTTACTGTCCCATGATTCCCTCGTAATGTTTGCTTGAGAATGTTTTTTTGTTACTTACTGATCTTTATTTATTATCTTCATTTTATACATCCTGTTATAAACGTTACTCATTTCTTTGTATGCTAGAGACTGAAATATAGTGCCAAAATATGAAGATTTGATGTGCACTAAAATTTGTATTGCGAAATGTAGCGTAGTGTGGGGCTACTTTAGTCGTGTTATTTTTATTATATTTCATTGCAATATGTATTGGTTGAATAAAAAAAATCCGGGATTAATCATGATTACACCTGGGTTGAATCCTCTAACAATGAACCAAACACACTCATTACGATTACCACAACAATTACGATTACGACTAAAATTACAGTCATGCAATAGTCCAAACGCCGTACCAAACGGCCCTCGGTTCTTTGTGTCATTGTAGATTAGCTATTTATGACAGCTGCAGGCGTTTTCCGAGACTTTGAGGTAGTTTGTTAGGATTAGGCTGTTGTCTTTCCTACTTTCTTGGATTAATTGCAATTTTTTAGCTAGTGGAGTCCTGTTATAGCTATTTTTCAGCTTAATGTTTGTGATGGTAGGATATTTTTGGTATTTTAGATGCTATTGTGATGAATGAAATGAAATCACTTAGAGGAGTTGTGTTATTTGTGGAGTTAGGTTCATTCTCGAATTGGTTAAAAACTTTAATGCAACATTGGTAGATATGACATAGTGTAACAAACGGATGAGATGAGAGGATAATGAAACCTTGAGCCTCTATTGTCTGGGAATCCTTCATCTTGCTAGATCCCACCCGTCCGTTACACCGTGTCGTTTCTATCACCATTATAGTCAAGAAATTCTCCTTGAGTAAGCCAAATTGTAGGAGGTTCTGGTTTACTTTGTTTTTTGCTTTTCCAAGGCTGTGCTCGTATCAGTGTATTTACAATTACAATGATTCTCACAGTTTTCACACGAATATTGATGTTTTGAGTTTCTTTGTCTTTCTATTTTCAAAGGTTATGACTGCTTGATGTTGCTTGTATGGTGTGGTTGTGATTTGTAAAATTACTTTCTTGGTCATTTAAATGTTTTGGACCTTTTCTTGGTCTCAATTTAAAAGCAATTTATTTTGTATTTAACTGCAGAATGTGAAACATAAAATTGTTGTGGTTGATGTCTTCGCTTATAACATATCAGAGGGAAAGTCCTTTTTCCCACCTCTTCTTTGGCTCAAAAAATCAATTAGAGTCTAGATATTGGTCTTTGTGGTATTCCGCTATCTTATTCCAAAATATTAAGTATTTGAGGTCAGATTATTTATGTTCACGCCTTAGTGTCATTTCCTATGTGCATCTTCTTAACCAATTGCACCATTGAGAAACTCTAAAGAGTGGATATTTGGTACAACTTTTTCTTTCATACTTCAGAGCATCATGTCTAATTTGCCATATATCCCTTTTAATTCCTTATTTCTCCAGTTTTGAGTAAATAAGTATACTTGGTACAAAGAAACTTATATATATGGGTTGTGATCTATTGCTAGTGCTAGCAAGTTGTTAGGGCGATTTGGCCGTTCGCAACATAACGTAGCAGACGATAATTTACCGTCCGCTACATTATGTTGTGGATGATGAAAAAAATTGATGTTGTGGCGCGCGATCTGGCTGTCCACTGTCACGCCTGAATGGCCAGATCGTGCTAGCAACTTGGGCTAGTGCTAGCAATGGATCAACTCCATATATATATAGGGAGCTAATCCGTTGATAGCGCTCGCAAAATAGGAAATTTTGCTAGCGCGATCTGGCCGTCCATCCCGGTCGTCCGCTACATAGTGTAGCGGACGGACTTTTTTACCATATTGCCCCTCGCCCCTCGTCCGCAATACAGTGTGGCGGACAACTTTTTTGGCCTGACACCGTCAGTCAAAAAGTCGTCCGCTACACTGTGTTGCGGACGACTTCCGACAACTTTTTGACTAACACGACTGACACAATTCCAGACTTGTCTGTACCATTAATTCTGCACACGTCCGCTGCATCGTATCGCAGACAGTATTGCCTTCCTACTCACCTCCTTCAGCACAATTTTCTTCTCCTTCAGATTCGCTTCCATTTTCAGCTCCTTTCAAGTTTCGAGTAACACTTGCTTCAAGCTTCACTCAAGTAAGGTCAGTTTGTGAATGGTGAAGTTTTCTTTATGGATTGACTGGTAAAGTATAATTTATTTGTTTGGACAAAAAAGTATAGATTTTTTTATGTTCTAGAAATTTGTCACTCTATTCATCAATTTGTGATGTTCTACTCTAGATTTTTTGTGATGTTCTAGACATGATGTTCATAAAAAAGGTATAATTTGTTAAC
Source organism: Escallonia herrerae (assembly GCA_033070095.1). Lineage (NCBI taxonomy): Eukaryota > Viridiplantae > Streptophyta > Magnoliopsida > Escalloniales > Escalloniaceae > Escallonia > Escallonia herrerae. The sequence continues at coordinate 34,083 of JAVXUP010001821.1, read as the reverse complement.
TTTAAATAAATCATCATAGTTTAATTCGATTTTTTTGAGGTTCGATAACTTCGGAAAATTTATCCTATTTAAATTTGAATTTTTTGAGATATGTTTGTTGTATTTTGGCATGATGAATTTAGCTATTTATCTTAGTAATTTTAATTTGTTATGTTCAATAAATTAATAATTATTAATTTGGAGACACTTTTGAGATTATGTATATGGTATGTTTGTCATCCTAAATTGGTCTATTCGCCAAGGTAATTTTTACAGTTAGAAATGTCATTTGATTGTTAAGCGTAGTCTATTTCTACACAGGTCTTGTTTCACAATGTCTGATTTCGTGTAGGTCTTGTTTCACAATGTCTGATTTCGTGTCGAGCTCCAACGTCCCCGTAGATGCTAGTGATCCGTATCTAGGACGAACGTTTCAAACATTGGAAGAAGCTGAAGAATGTTTTCGAGCGTATTCATTGAGGGTTGGTTTTGGCATTAGAATAAAGACTACAAGAACAAGCAACGTAACAAAAAAGATATGCTCTCGCTTATACGAGTGTCATAGGGGCAGAAACCCACAGCAAAATGAGACACGCGTAGGCAATGATGACAGTGATGACGAAATAGGATATTCGCGTAGAAGACGGGACTGCTTTGAGCGCACAAATTGCCAGGTCAAGATGTTCGTAAGCTACAAACCCAAGCAAGATCATTGGCTTATTACCAGCCTGGAACTGGCACACAATCACCCGTTAGTAACTCCTTCTAAGGTGAGTCAGATGCATCAACACAAGAAGATGGGTAAGGTCGCGAGGAGCCTAATTCACACAATGAGCAATGCGCGAATTGGACCTACTGAGATTGTTAATGTTCTTGCTGAACAGGCTGGGGGAATTCAAAATTTAAACTTTAACACGACAGACGTTCGTAACGCGGTCCGAACCCATAGACGAGCCGCGTATGACCTCAATGATGCTCAATCTACAATGAGCCTATTGAAACGGATGCAGATGGAGGACCCGCAGTTTACCTTCGATTATAAACTTGACGACGAGCATCGAGTTAGTACAATTTTTTGGGTCGACGGTCGTTCGAGGCTAGCTTATAAGCATTTTGGGGATGTCGTGACTTTCGACACCACATACCGTACCAACAAGTACTCGATGCCGTTCGCTCCTTTCACGGGCGTCAATCATCATTATCACTCCATCCTGTTCGGGTTCGCCTTGTTAAGGGACGAGAGCGAGGGTTCTTTTGTATGGTTGTTTAGGATGTGGCTGGAAGCAATGAACTTCAAAGCACCCAAAGTGATCATCACCGATCAAGATTTGGCAATGAAGAAGGCTATTGCTACCGTCTTCCCAGACACCCGGCACAACTTGTGCACTTGGCACATAAGCAACAAATACCCTGAACGTCTGCATCACGTGTACGCAAAGTATCCAGACTTTAAACAGGATTTTGACAAATGCGTTAACAAGTCGTTAACGATTGAGGAATTCGAGGAGAGGTGGGAAAAGCTTGTTCGGGATTACTCATTGCAAGACAACGAGTGGCTCCAGCACTTGTACGAGCGCAAAGAGCAATGGATTGGCGTTTACACGAGGAGGTATTTTTCAGCGGGCATGAAAACGACGGGCAGGAGTGAATCTATGAATGCCACGTTCGATAGTTATGTGGGTACAGCTACCAATTTGAAGAGTTTCGTTGCATCCGCACAAAAAGCGGTTGCTTCGTTGTTCGTAAAAGAAAGGGCTGCAGACTTTGCAACAACGTACAAACAAAGGAGAAGGTTGCTTGAGACCCCGCTGGAGCTGAACGGTGCCAAAGTCTATACGAAGGAGATCTTCTTGCTATACCAAGTAGAGCTGCGAAAATCGGGACGATACAGTATAAACAAGGTGGCAGAAATGTCTACGCGTGAGTACAAGGTTTATTCGCTCGTGAATGACCTCGTCCCTGAGAAGCTGCGCAGAATTTATACGGTGAGCCATGACACATTGACGGATTCGGTGACATGTGTTTGCAAGAAGTTTGAGTTCCATGGCATCCTGTGTAGACACATTCTGCGGTTTTTCACCCAGAAGAATATCAGGACAATCCCCGATAAATGTGTTGCCACGGTGGACGAAAGGTGCAAACAGGTTGCACGGTACCATTGCCTTTCCGGAGCACCCGTATACTGACTTTGAAGAATCAGAGACGTTGCGGTATAATCATCTGGTGACGATGTTCACCCGTTTGTCCGTAAAAGGTGCTGCTACAATGGCCGGATATAAACATCTCCTCGAGGTAGCTCAGCAGCAAGAGCCCATCGTCGACCAGTTGGAAGCAGCTTCAGTCAGCAATGCGGTTACGGGATCAGAAGATGACGAGCCGGGGGAGGAAGACGACAATGATATCCGGCCTTTGGACCAATTATATCGCAAACGAAAGGCCGCAAGAGATCTACGCGGATGAAGAGCTCTATTGAACAGGCAACTCAACCTAAAAAGCTGAGAAGGTGTGCATTGTGCAACAAAATGACCGACCATGACAAGCGGAACCATTACAAGGCACTGGGGATAAGTCCGGGGCTTTGCAAGACGAGGAAGAAGATGACGCCGAAGATGAGGAAGAAGCAGCTGCAGTGGACCTTTACTTTTTGTATAAGCCATCAAGTCTGTTTGACATTTGTAATAATGCGTAATATTCTTTTGATGAGATTATCTTTCAACCGAAGACTGGAAGGTTATTTCTGATGGACCTATTAGAGCCGCCATCAAATCTAACTTTAGGTTTTTTTTTTTTGTAGTTGGCCCGTCCGCTACACTATGTAGCGGACGGCGCAGCAGACAACCAAATTTTTAGTTGTCTAGAGTGTCCGCGGTTCAATATAGGGGACAATCTGCGGCACAATATAGCGGACAAGAAAACCCTTGGTATGCCTTATGTCCGCTACAGAATGTAGCGGACGTGTCTTACTTCTTTAAATACAAATCAAATCAGCCTTTCTTCTTACGTGTCTTACTTCTTTAAATACCAATCAGATCGGCCTTTCTTCTTTCTCCCATCAAACTTCTTTGTCTCGAACATCTCACCCACGTGCGACCCCCTCTTCGGCGACCGTCCTGATGGCTTTTGCTTCGGTGAACAGGGACGTTTCAATCGGCAGACACTTCTTCAAGGTCATGATGCCTGGGTTTCATACATAACTTGTAGGCCATCCCTCTTTCTCTGTGTTTTCGTGTGTGTTAAATGTTTTATCTTTGGTTAAAAACTTACCTGTCTTATATTGAATGTGATAGGCCATACCGGTAGCCTTTTGCAGATTGCTTACCACACTCTGGTTCGGAGCAACTTTAACTAGCTGCAAGGGGTCATGGCTTGTTAAAATCAAGAAGAAGCGCGGCCAAGATCAAATTTGTTTCGAAGAGGGTTGGAACAATTTCTGCGAGCAGCACGACCTCAATGAAAGGGACTTTGTAATCTTTGAACACAAGGGGCATATGCGTTTTCAAGTGATGGTGTTTGACCATAGCACTTGTGAAAAAGCTTCCCCCAAATGTTGAACTTTGAGCCCTAATTTTGTGTAATTTGAACAACTTATTAATTTGAAAGATTGTGTTATTTGAACTATTTTAAGGTGTTCTTAATTTAAGGTTGTTAATTTTGTATTAGAGAATTGTGATTATTGAGGTTGTCATTGTTGTGTAATTTGGACGTCCAAATACAGAAACTCTGATATCTAACTCCTAAAAAAAATTTGTTTCCTCTATGTCCGCTACACTGTGTAGCGGACGGGGAAGCAGAAACAATTGAAGTCCACTTTAACACTTAAAAAATTTTGGACGTCCACTACATTGTATAGCGGACGGGGAAGCAGAGACAATCAATACTTCAACACTTGTCTTTGGATGTCCGCTACATTGTGTAGCAGACGGGGAAGCAGAAATAATCAACTTCAACACTTAATTTTTTTTTCAGTATTTGGACGTCCGCTACACTGTGTAGCGGACGGGAAAGCGTAGCCAATCAACACTTCAACACTTAGAAAAACACTTCAACACTTAGAAATTTTTTTTGTATTTGGACGTCCGCTACACTGTGTAGCGGACGGGGAAGCAGACACAATCAACACTTCAACACTTAGAAAATTTTTCTTTATTTGGACGTCCGCTACACTGTGTAGCGGACGGAGAAGCAGAGACAATCAACACTTCAACACTTAGAAAATTTTTCTATATTTGGACGTCCGCTACACTGTGTAGCGGACGGGGAAGCAGAGACAATCAACACTTCAACACTTAGAAGATTTTTTTGTTTTTGGACGTCCGCTACACTGTGTAGCGGACGGGAAGCAGAAACAATCAACTTCAACACTTAGAAAATTTTTGCCTTTGGACGTCCGCTACACTGTGTAGCGGACGGGGAAGCAGAAACAACCAACTTCAACACTTAGAAATTTTTTGTCTTTAGACGTTCGCTACACTGTGTAGCGGATGGATACAAGCCAGCAGCTAAAAAATTCTCCCGCATTTTGTTTCCCACCATTCAATCATTCTCAATGAGAGCAAAACCAACTCTAATCAAATCAACCCAAATCAAATGTCCACTGATATGGACACAAATCAGTCAAATCATTCAATCATTCAACACAAATCAACTGATCTCAACACAAATAAAATCACACCAATGACAGCTTTCTAAATAATCACGATTTATTAAAAAAAATTATTGTAATGGTACAATGTCAACTAGGGGTCCTCATGTTGAGCCGGATTCTCGTCCTTAGACGGATTTTCAATAAACCTAATCGCTCTAGGCCGGCCTTTCAAAATTTGCCAAGCTATCCTATATCTAAAGCGTTCTACGCATTCTAAACTCCAGGCGACCGCCCTGAGGCTCTCAGACCGACAGATGTAATCCATGTACATGCAAAGGAAGACGCCGCAGTCCGAAGTATTATGTTGCTTGGGCCTCCTCTTCTTCAATAAAAAATGAAGCTTTGGCCGCGCCGGTACAGGTACACCACGGATAGCATTGACCATGGCACAAAATATATTCTGCGAGAAACAGAAAACGGCGTAAGACACGAGTTAACATTTACAATTGGCAAGTTACAATAAGCATTAAACAACAATCGTAAGATTACCATAGAGTCCAACTGGGCTTTATACATCCGCAGCACAGGCATGTGGAGGGTATCGTCGTGGAGACTGTCGATCACCGATACGACTTTTTCCGTTGGTTCATAGCAAACCAAGTACCAGTGGCTTTCCCCTAGAAATGGGATTAGAAACACGTGGGCAACCATTGCGCTCACTGGACTATCCCTATTCAGATACGCTCGTAGGTTATCCGACGGTCTCCACTGGCTCAACTTTTTCTTCCCCCTTCGTTCGACCCACTCATGCCATTCAGCCACTAGGAGGCTATGAAAAAAGGCATCCAACAAAAATACGGCCGGATACTCGTTCGGCCGCCCCGACCCCTTTCCTTCAGAATCTCCACGTAGGTAGAGATGACGCCGTTGTCTAACCAACTCCCCGGAGCCAGGGAGGACATTTCTCCCCACTAGCAACAGTAATCCATGCCCTCCGGGTGATTCACACTATATAACGCTTTGTCCCGGGGGAACCCGCTAAAATACCGCTCTCTGATAATTTGGCATTTATGCGGCTTTAGGGGCTTCAGTGGATGCCCTTTGCGATATTGCCCTCAGGGGTCGACCGGCGGATCTTGCACTCCTTCAGGGGGGTCGACCGACGGATCTTGACTCCTTCGGGGGTCGATTGGGGGATATTGCACTCCTTCGGGGGGGTCGACGGGGGATATTACCCTCCTTCCGCAACAGATGGTCCCGCCCACGGGACAATGGGCAGTGTCTCAGACAGACTGATGTTTCCGAAACCCCAGTCCTGCGTGACTTGACTCTGAGAGAGGGGTTGGGGTTCCGAGTCCAGAAGCAAAGAGAAGGAGGGCGCACTGTACTCTTCCCACGGCGCTTGAGCCTGGCCCATGGTGCTTGGCGGTCCCCAATCACCACCCATTCCCGGTACAGAGGGACCACCGTATCCCTGGCTCACCCCCGAAGTCTGTCCCGAGGGATCACCGTATCCCGAGCTCACATAAGGGGGCTGCCACCCCGGTTAACCCATTCCCGGGTTGACGCCCGAAGGCTGTCCGGATGCTTGGCGCAAAAAATTCCCGCAGCCATACGCCAACGCTTCAGCCTGTTGGCGAAGCTCCTCGCCCATTGCATCCACCAGATCCTTCCGCTCGCTCAACTTCTGGAAGAAGGCGAACGAGGCATTAACCTACATCCAAAGAGATAATAAATAAGTAACTTCATACACACGCTTAGAATCATCAAGTTCAATTAAAAGCACTGGTTGGGCAACTTACCAGATTGTATGCCATCTGCTCATCGATCTGACCCCTAGGGTGGTACTTCTCTCCGCGTTCAAACCTTACTGGAGCTACTCTCCTCCGGGTGATGCGGTAGTACCACTCATTGTACTGTTCGATGCTGATCACGGGGTCAGGCTCCGACACAATGGCCGCCAGCGTGTCCTGCCAGGAATCCCAAACCTCAAGTTCTCGTGCGCACAAGTCGTGCGCATTCGCCTTGCCAAACCGTCCGACACCCGGTGGGTTCCTGTTACCCCTCATATCCGGCGCATCGGCTGGCAACCCCTGCAGGCACTCAAAATGGCGCATAGCACGATCTGGTAGCTGCCACTCTGCGACCTCGAAGTGGATCAGGGGTGTGCGTTGCAACCCGGAGAGCGTGAAGACGAACGACTCCCCCACCCGTCGCGCCAAACGTTTGTACGGTGCCCATCGCATCTGGCCCGGAGATAGCGAGTCGAGCTCCCCCTGATAGTACGTAATGTTGTGATGGGGATCGTCTCTCCTCGAGTAGTGGCTGTCCTTCCGGCTGTACTCCCAGGCGCACAACCGAGGCCACACATTATCCGTTCCGTCCCTACGCCTGGGTGCGCCGGTAGCAAGGTGTTCATAAGACCACACCTGAGAGCAAAGACAAATTAAATAAAGTATCGTCAAAATTTATTGTCGATTCAACAAAAAAAACAAGCACGTAATGAAGATTTGTATGATATACCTGCAATAGCGAGAGACACGCACATATAGCTTTGGAGTCGGGCCTCGTTGCCTTGTGCAATGCTCGGTACAGGTACGCAAGAGTTGCTGCACCCCAGGCATAATCCCCAACCTCCAGCAGGTTACCCAACAACGGTAAATATTTGACGCTGACCGTATTCTTCGACGTTGTTGGGAACAGAATTGCCCCCATCACCCACAAGAGGAAAGCTTGTGTGTACAGCACAAGCATCTCGTCCGTGTAGTTTTCCGAGAAACCTTGTAGGTATCTACCAACCACTTCAACTTGATACCACCAGTGCTAAATTGATCCTGGGGTATCGAAGTAAAGAAGTCCCTAGCGGTTCTCTTATTCGTTGCTTCCGACGGAGGAGCAATTACCGGCCGTCCCGTCACCGGTAACCCTAAGATGAACCCTACATCTTCTAGGGTAATCGTCATCTCTCCGAGAGGGAAGTGAAACGTATTCGTTTCACTTCTCCACCTTTCAACAAGGGCACCTATTAAGTGCCGGTCAAGGTGTTGAAAGATTTGCCCATGCGTGAAAATCCCAAACCCAATCCCACGCAGTAATCGTTTCTGGTATTTGTTCAACTTCCAGGCTTTGAAATTATCGGACACTTCTACTGTGTTGAGAAGTGCTCTTTCCTACGAATTAATAAATACAATTTAACCAAAACAAACGGTATACAATGTTCGTAAGAATATGAAAGTTGATAAAATAAGGATCTTACCCCACCATCCCATAAGAGCGTACTGACATGGTTTGCTTGGTCGTATAATACGGAGGGATCTTCTGGTCCAGGGTTAAAATCCATTTTTTGCAACTGAAATTATGAAAAAACGGCAAGGTTGGAAGCGTAAAAATTCTCAAACATACAACGCTAGCATGTGCTCACATAAGTTGATATACTGTATATATGCAAGTGAAATCACATGAACTTTTAAGCAATACACAATAAGCAATACACATATATTGACAAACGCTAGCACAATCCACCGCATACATATTCAAAATCATGCATAAGTCACAATACTCATAACAACTCTAGATTATGAACGAATAAAGGATTGGATTGTGAACTTACGTGATTGATGAGACGATTAAAGGATTTCTTTAGAAGAAATTGCGCAAATCTACTTGCCAACGCCGCTAGAAAAATTGTGAGAAGAAAAAATGAATAAGAGTTTCGAAGAAAGAATGAATAAGAGTTTCGGAAGAGGTGTGTTTGTGGGTCAAGTCCGCTACATAGTATAGCGGACAGAAAAACTGTCAAGTTGTCCGCTACACAGTATCGCGGACGGTGGGATAAGGACAAAGCAACAGTCCTGTCGCCCCAGGACTGGTGTGACAACTGTCAGGGGGGTTGTGGATGACTTGACCACCGTCAGTCAAAAAGTCGTCTGCAACACAGTGTAGCGGACGACTTTTTGACTTACGGTGTCAGGCCAAAAAAGTTGTCCGCCACACTGTATTGTGGACGAGGGGCGAGGGGCAATATGGTAAAAAAGTCCATCCGCTACACTATGTAGCAGAAGACTAATAGCTTTTGAAAAAAAAGATCTGGTCCGTCCATCCCGAAGGGATGGACGGCCAGATCGCGCTAGCAAAATCTCCTATTTTGTTAGCGCTATCAACGGATCAGCTCTCATATATATATATATATATATATGTGTGTGTGTGTGTGTGTGTGTGTGTGTGGGCGCGCGCTGGCTAATCATTGGATCTGATGTTGCTTTTAACTTTCCTCTTCTTGGGAGGTCTTCTTACCGATCTTATGCCTTCTACTCAACTAGCAACCATGTAAAAACTAACCAAGCAAGCAGGAGGTAACCGTAGGAGAATTAACAGTACACGTAGATATTATACGTGGTTTCTTGCTTAACTGTTTCTATTGTCACTAGGGCTCCCTCTTCAATCATTCACTCTAGTAAACAAGTTTGAATATGTGATTTAGGCTTAGGGAATGAGGACAACAGCACTACGGAAAGGTCAAATTGTGATTTCTGATTGTTATGTTACACTACCTGCATGAACTGGGGTACTTAATTCCATCCTTTTTACCATGTCATAAATGTACACCAGTAAAGTTAAAAGTTTACATGGTTGTATATTTAACCTTTATTTTACGAACTCTTGGTTTCACATCAAGAAAGACTCACCCTAATGATCAAGGGTGCTGTGATATAAATTAATGTGCTCATTCAATGCAGAGATTCATATGGCGCAGAAGTTAAAGCAAACACGAGCACATGATATACTTATTCTCATTTTATACTTATTCTCATTTTATACTTGTTTATAATGAAATTACAATCTGGAAGTTAGTGTAACACAACTGGTACATAATTTCCTACTTAGAATATTGAGTCTTGGCATAAAAAGATCATTTAAAAATGGTAAAGAACAAAAAATGTAAAGAGTAAATAATTACCTTATAAGACATGTTTGGTTTCCAAAATTTAAAATTCGTTTAAGGGAATGTATTTAGAAGACGTTTTGCACACCATTTTTCGTATTTAAAGAATATCCCGTTGCTGACTTAACTTTTGCGCACGCATTACGTATGCCACAATAAGTAATTTTCATGGAAGCATTTTAACAAACATCTAGTGGGCAACGCAAACAAATCAATAAAGAGAAGAAGGTAGATAGTGGGAGCCCCTTCTAAGGGTATTTTAGTGATAGGTTCTATAGAAACTGGACGATCGTATTTGGTCAAATACCTAGCGACATACTCCTATTAGTGGAGTCACATTGGTTGCAGAAGGTGCTACAACACTTGCCAACAACGTATAAAGAAATCTCAATCAGTAAAGCTTGAACGCTATTACTCGGTAGATATCACACTATATTACAATATTAAAGCATCAATTCACATTGCTCTGTAATGGAAGTTGAAAGCGGTGATCAATGACGAAGCAAGATCTACGCCATAGACAACTAAAGCATCCGACTATGATGAACGTTGAGATTCATCAATGTCCTTATGATAGAGGTAGACCTAATATCAACAAAATAAGGAGTTTGACTGGTTGGGATTTGGGTTTTTTTAAAGAAACTTCTCTTTGGAGTTCACAAATCATTATTTTTTGGGTGGATGCATGGTTCATTTGTTGGGTAGTAGTGGTCGTGGTTGTGTGGGTGGTGCTATGATGTCAGTGATGGTTGTGGGTAACAGCTGGTGGTAAGGAAGGTGTTTGGTTGGAGGGTGGGGGTGGTGGTGGTTGATTTGGTAGGGTAGTTGTCATGGTGGTGGTGTGTAGTGCTGTGACATTAGTGGTTGTGGGCAACTGGTGGCTATGCGATAGGGGTTTGGGCTGTTTTTTGATGGTGTTGAGGGGCTGAGGCAATAAAGTTTGAAGAAGAAAGGTAAAGGGAACATGAAAACAGATTAAAGTAATAATAATAATAATGATGATGATAATAATAATAATAATAATAAAAAAAAAATTATGTTGGAAAAGAATTAAGGGAGAAATTGGCTTTAGGAAATAATTTTTTGGGTCAATGTAGTTCTCGTCTCATGTGCACAATTTTGAGATGTAGAAGGAAATATGAAGTACAAGTGGGTGGAGTGAATTCCACCGAACATTACTTCTGAAAGCATTTGATTGGAATTTTTTTTGGAAAACTGAGATGATTTACTGAAGAAGTGACATCATTAGTTTACAACCTGAATTCCCTTCTAAATAAAGTACTTCCTGAGTTTCATAAATTTTGTCCCCAAATGCAAAAGTCAACCATTTTAGAGAGCTTTCACTCTCCAGACAAAAACCTTTTAGCACATTGATGAGTACAACTACATGCCATGGTTGAAATCTCTAACTGGAGGAGAGCTTGGGGGTTGGAATCGAACCTCACTGGTCGATATAGCTGCTTGCGGAAGCGATTTCCGCATTAGTGGCTGCTAGGCTGCCATACATGCAGTGCAGTGGTATATGGCAGCCGTTGTTGGGATCTGATGTAGTAACACTAAAGGGGCAGCAGGGGGTGGTTGATGGAACAGCCTGGGTGACTCCAAATGCAACCAGACCTAGCGGCTGTTGTCTTGGTGTCATAATACCCTGGAAATAGGAGGCTAGGTATGCCCCGCGCGCGGGGGGGGGGGAGGGCGTGGTGGTTGTTTGAGGGGGTTTGCTTGTTGGGTGGTGGTGCTTTGGTGCAAATGGAAATCCAACAGAAAAATCTCTCACCTGTACGGGTTGGAAGAGGTGGCCCGCTGGGGTCGAAGGGTAGAAAGGGAAACCTGTAACATTTTCTAGTCACATAATTGAACAGCAAACTAAATAGGAACAGGAGAAACAAAAGCATGAAATGGAGCGGTTTATAATCTAATGGATAATCTTAACATCTGAGAATGTGATTCAGGTTGCATATGTATAGTGTATATCCATAATCTCCTTTGAACTTATAGTTATTACAGTGTTATTTCTTGTCTTTTTATGTGAACAAAACTGATTTGAGAATGTTATTCCTCGCTTTTGAAGGATTTGGAATTTCAGCTGCTAAGTTGGGGTTGCTCGATACTGGACTTATTTCATATGGAGAAATGGTGGATCAAGGGCAAGAAATTAGTGAAGCTGTGTCCATCCCTATAATTGGGGATGGGGATAATGGATATGGAAATGCACTAAACGTCAAGAGAACTGTCAAAGGGTACATAAAAGCTGGCGTTGCAGGAATGCTTCTCGAAGATCAGGTTTGTTTTATTACAGGATTTGATGTCTACTCATACTATTATTGGTTAAATTTCTCCGTCATTAGCTCTGTACTGCCTTTTGAATTAGTTTCAATGGGAGAAATTTGATGCTGCTAAATGCTGTAAGTGAGATTTGGAGGATCATTCGTATTTTGGACATGTCATTAAAGTGCCTCCATATGGGTGTCAGGTATAAGTTTGAAGATAAGAGATGCAGTTCATTGGCCAACAAATATGAGCTGCCAATAGAGTACTAGGAATCTGTTAGGGTCCGATTGGATCATGGAATTAGTCTTGGAATTGAAATAGGTTTCGGAATTGAACCTTACGAATTACAATTCTACTGATTGGACGACTTATATGAAATTGGAATTACAATTCATAGCCAATTCCATGAAATTAAAAACATACTTTAAGGCCTATAGTCCAATTCTTAAGGTCCAACATCAAATTTGTAATTCCAAGCCCATTATTTTTGTCACTGTTTCTCTCTCTCCACTCGTAGCCTCTGCCCGACACTCTTCCTTCCTCTTCTGATGTAGCCTCACCATGGCAGTTCTTCTCTTCCTTTCTACCTCGCCATGGAAGCTGAAATCTACTGTGCATACGGTGGTGGCTACGCTCCACTTATTTGACGGCGACGGCGGCAAGATTTGCTGCTTTGACGGCAGCGACGCCGGCAACGATCTACTTTTTTTTACGGCAGGGACGGCGATTTCGGTGTTGTGGCCTTTGTTGTGGTATGTATCTATGTATTTCGAATCTTAATTCGTTATTGATCTTGATTGGTGCAATATATCATTCACAGCGTTTTGTGGCCCCTTCATATTGGTGCTGGGCTAGATCCCCAATGTGATTGTGCTTGACACACTTCGGCATATCTGTGGAATGGAGGTGGGGTAGAAAATGATTCGCGTAAACCTACTCTGACTTGTTTGGGTTAAAGGCTTCGTTAAGTTGAGTTGGGGATGGTGGTCTGTCAGGAGCAAGTTTGGTACATTTCTTGCTTGTGGAGGTGTTGCTTGCTGAGAGTTTAGTTGAAGTTCCTGCTCACATAGAGTCATTAGCTTTGGCTTAGACCGGACTACGAAATATTGGACAATGTAGATTTCTGATAATTATGGACATGGTAACTATGGATGTCCTCTAACTAGTGGCTTCATCATATAAGTGATCGAACATGAGTCATTGACTGCTTCTATATAACTAGTTGAGTCGGTATATGTCTAAAGAAGGGCCTGAACTTTGAGTTTGTCATGGATGTGTTCATTTTGTCATTCTTTGCGTGACTTGAAAATGATTGTAAGTTCTCGTAGATAATATCCATGAAGCTCATAGGGAGGGAAAAAGGACCTTATATTTATATGGCAAAGAAACTTGTTTTAGCAGTCTTTTTTGGGATTTATGATGGACATGGGGGTAGCAAGGCTGCGGAATTCGTAGCGAAGAATTTGCACAAGAACATGTTTCAAAAGTTGGAGAATCGTTTGGAGAACATAGCAAAGCAAGATGCGATTAGAGAAGCATATTTAAAAACTGACAAGGAGTTTCTGAAACTGGTATTCGCAATTTCTATTATTTCTAGTTCCAAATGCTGTCCTTTCTCAATCTCAAGTGCTGAAATTTGAGCTCCAAAAGTGTCGATACCAATGCTTATAATTGCCATCGTAAATGTTTTTAGCTACAATTTTGGAGTTCCAATGGAGGCTACAATATGGCCGTTAGTCTTGGTTTATTGTATTTGTTTTGAAAATTCCTCTTAACCTTTGGGTACTAATTTTGCAAGTAATGACCAGAACTATATAGGTTGCTTATTTTTGGTCGAAATATAGGTTGCTTATTGTTTGATTAATTTGGACAAAGAATTTAACCAAGTTCAATCAGTTTGGATCCTGGTCGAATAACTGCAGGAGTTTCAGACTCTGAAATTGTATAAACCTGGATTTCTTGGCCAAGCCTTATCTAAAGCTCTTTTTTTTTTTTTTATCAAACTGGGTTATGCTTCAGCCCTACTTTTAGAAACGGGAGTTTCCTTTACAGGCCTTATGTGAAACTCTTTTTCTTATCAAACTGGGTTGTGTTTCAACCCTACTGTAAGAAATGAGAGTTTACCTAAAGGACTTAGTTTGGTAGTAGTGAGGACACGTTTTCTGTTAGTCCCCTTCATTTATTTCCCGTGTATGTTTAAAGATGAAGTGAAAGTCATCTTTAATCAAATTGTTACTATGCGGAAATGCTGACCGTAAGCGGTAACAAATGCAGGGTGTGAGTAGCGGGGCCTGTTGTGTCACCGCCTTGGTTGAAGGAAAAGAGCTTTTTATTTCGAATGTTGGTGATTGTAGGGCAGTTATTTGTAGAGGTGGGTGGGCCAAAGCCCTCACAAAAGATCATAGAGCAGCAGAGGTGGATGAACGCACAAGGATAGAGAAAAATGTATTATCTGGTACCTTATGGTCAAGTTTATTAACCTTGTGGAAGAGGCTGATGATTATAATTTCTTTTGGTGTTTCGATGTAGGGAGGATACGTGGAGCTTCACCGGTGAGCATGGCGAGTTCATGGGGTACTCTCCGTCTCTAGAAGCATTGGAGATGCTCATTTGAACGATTGGGTTCTGGCTGAGCCTGATACGAGAATACTAGCTCTGACCCCAGACATGGAATATCTTGTCTTAGCTTCTGATGGACTGTGGGAAGAGGTAAGAAATGAGATCGCATTATTAAAATGCCTACTAAATGAAACCCTTGTTATTGCTGATCTATTGGACATCGTCTTATTTGGCAATTGAATTTTGTTGGCCTTGTACTCTCGTTAGGTGTTTACATGCTTACTCTAGCTATGCTCAGATGTATCTGCTTTTTATATACATCTTACAAGCTTGATTATTCTTTGATCAAGTTTCCTTCTTTGATTTACGGGGTTAGATATCATATGAGGTCACTGCTGCTGCTTCAATCATTTGCATTATTCTCTTTGATCAAGTTTTTTCGTTTTTCTCTTTTTCTATATTACTGGAACAAAGCTCCTGGGTAATCAGCAGTATATTGGTTGTTTGCAAATAGTAAATTTTGTGCTTGTGCTATCAGGGATGGCAATCACGATTCTACAGTACTAGGTGCTTGTCTGCTTTGGGGTCATAGTACAGCATCTTGTATTATTTTGGATGCTCAAGCTGTTTGCAGCCCTTGACTGTAGTCAGACTGAAAAATTCTGCTGTTTACAGCCCTTGACTAAACATTTTATATGCTTTATTTATATTTCATGTTCTGGTGGGGTTTCTCTTGGCTTGTAATCATATGCTGGATAGCTGCAACCTCAAAGTCCTTTCCCTGTTTTTTAAAAATATTCCAGTACATTTTTTTAAACTTTGATCTGCCTATTTTGATAGGTTGGCAATCAAGAAGCTATTGATAGTGTGAAGTGGTCATGTTTGGCGGGAAAAAAACCAGGACATAAAGGAGAAAGTGAAACCGGAAAAGTCAATGATGATGAATTTGGCTCCATAAGTACAAGTCCTTTGCCAAGGTTACGGAAAGTTTTGCTTGTCAAGCACAAGAAAAGGAGCTATTAGAAATGTTCTCTTTAGGAGCTATTTTTTTGTTGGAACGACGTAATATGTGGTGCATTCTGAGGAGCTATGGTGTATTTATGGTGATTGTTGGTTGAATGTTTTTTTAACTAGGTATGTAGTAGTGTTGATTGATGTTATCTTTGACGAACAAAAAAATAAGCTCATTTTTCTATTTTATACTTGGTCGTCGTATGCGCATTTATTTCAGTGGACTCACTTTTTTCGTTTTGTACGTGGTCATCGTATGTGTATTTACTTTCCTTTTCTTTTGCTCTTGTTGGGTGGGGTTCCATGGAGTATGATTTGATGAGAAAACCTTGAAACTTCTGTTTTGCATATTTATCTTTTATTTTTTGACTTTAACAATTTTAATTCTTAATCCAATCTTTTGTGCTTAAGTCATCTGTACTTAAGACACAATTTCATTATGTGCTTAAATCATCTGTACTTAAGTACACAATTTCATTATGTACTTAAGCTATCTTGTGTGTAATTTTTTTTTTGTTCTCTGGACTGAGGCGGGGCGGGTGAGGGAGCGTTGTTCGGTATGATTTAGTAAGAAAAATATGAAACTTCTGTTTTGCATATTTACCTCTTGTTTTTTTTACTTTAACAATTCCAATTCTTAATCTAGTTTTTTTTTGTACTAACCAATCAATGAAATTACAAATTCTACTCAATTCCAAGTCAATTCCAATTCCACAGGAATTGGAATTGAATTACAATTCTCAATTTCAATTCTAATTCCGTTTGCCAATCGGACCCTTACAGTAGATCTTCTCGCCGTTGTTCTAGTATGAAACAAGTCAATCAATTCCCCGCTTTGCATCTTATGTGGATTAATTTTTCTAACACAATGAAAGATATTGCCAGGGGTAATGAAAGGATATAGTCTAGTAGACTTTAGTCGTGGAAGTTAAAGACGGTTCGTTTGACAAAATTTTTTTTTTGGTTTTCAGTTTTTAAAGAGTAGCTTAATTTTTTTTTTTTTATAAAAACAAGTGGGTGTTTGATAACCCCTTTTTTTTTTGAGGTTTTTTTTTTTTGGTGTTTGGTAACCCTTTTTATTTTGACTTTTTTTTTTTGTGGTTTGCGGTGGCGGTGGTGAGGCGTAGCGGTGGTCGACGGTGGTGGTGGTGGTGGCCGACGGCCGAAGGTGGCTGCCGGCAGTCACCGGCGGTGGTAGCTGGCGGCCGGCGGCCGGAGGTGGCTGCCGGCAGTCTCTGGCGGTGGTTTCGGCAGCCGGAGGTGGCTGCAGGCAGTCTCTGGCGGTGGTCGCCGGCGGCCGGAGGTGGCTGCCGACAGTCTCCGGCGGTGGCTGCCGGCGGCCAGAGGTGGCTGCCGGTGGTCGCGGGCGGCCGGAGGTGGTTGCCGGCAGTCTCCAGCGGTGGTCGCCTGAGGTGGCTGCTGGTGGTGGGAGGGTGGTGGTCTAAAAAAAAAAATCAAAAGTGAAAAAAAACCAGTTTTTGGAGTTTTTTTTTTAATCTTCAGTTTAAAAACTGGTTTTTTAAATTGAAAAAAAAATGGTTACCAAACGCTCCTTTTTTTTTCAATTTTTAAAACTGAAAAAAAAGAGGCAAAAAAAGAGTGTCAAACCTACCCGAAGTGCTTTATGAGGTATAACTTATATGCCTGTAGGAGGAGAGGTGGCAATTTGCACCCAAGCCCCTTTACCGCCAAAATCTGCTCACTAGAGGTCGCCCTAATCCGCTCATGTATTGCTTGGGTTCTAATGATCCCTTATACCGACGGGTTTGAATGGGTGGTTGGTCCTGATGACTCATTTACTCACGGGTTCAAATGGGTTGTTATTGGCAGCACACTTGACCCATATGCATAGAGAAGCAAACTCTGATATTTTTCTCTGATCGTTTCCTTTCATTCACACTCAACGAGATACGAACACCCACCACTGGCATTCCACTCATTATCAGCAACCATTCCTCTCATTATCAAGCAAGATGCCTACCATTGCCACTCATCAAGACCATGGTCTTTGCTTATGGTTTAATGTCCCCATTTGATTGGTCCATCTCTAAAATGGTTAGATTTGTAGCTCTACTTCCATGGCGGTTGCGACAGTGACACATTGGCGAGTATAAGAAATAAAATTTGGAACACGGATTTGTGAGAAATTATCCTCTGGGAATAAAAAACATGTAGTTCTTTCTTCATAGGTATCTCCTTTTTTGAGGGTTTTTTTAACTTAAGAGACCATTGAATGATATTAGAAAAGCAAAATCATGTGCTTTTCAAACAATCTACAAAAACCCTTTGATGAAAGATTTATAGTCTGTTTGAAGCAAGAAAATAGATAATTTGACAAACATAGCCATAGACTCTTATTATTTTCATCTTCTTTTGTTTCTGAGAACGACAATAGTTTGCTTTGCCAGTAAATGACAATGAAAAGGAGGAAAAGTAAAAAGGTCAATAAGTCGTGTTTAACAGGTCAATGTTGGTTTAATGGGTTCAAACCGGCTCATTAAGGAGATGACCCAGCTAACCCACAAATAAATGGGTTGATATGGGTCAGCGATTAAGCCCAATCTGTATGAATTACACGCCCCCCCATGTGTAGAAGTATGAAGCATCTGTGTTGGACTCTGGATGGAGTAGTTCGACGTCCAATTTCCAGCATGAAAGAACATACTTACATGGAAATGAGGCTGTTGCATGAGTAGTGAGCACTATTCTTGGGACACTTCTGGTATTACAGCATAGTTCCATTGGAAGATGTTTCACCTTGAGGGATGTGGATTGTTTAGTCAAGGTCTATATGGATTGTTGTTTGTTTAGATTGGAAGATGATTCACCTTGAAGGATAAAATTCCGTTTCATGATCATCACAGCATCAATAAAATATCTTCTTGCTGTGCCAGCACAAATCTTCCCCATGGTATTCTCCTGTTGCTTATTGTGCTGTCATTGCAAGGTGTCACCCAAAGCTGGCGGTCATACACGTGGGAGGAAAGTAGTGCGTAGGGAGGAAGCAGTGATGAGGATAAAAGCAGCTGTTGATGCGCGGGAGGAGAGTGGTTTTGACATCGTCATTGTGGCTCGAACTGATTCTCGCCAAGCGGTGTCATTAGATGAAGCACTAGGGAGATCACGGGCATTTGCCGATGCTGGTGCGGATGTTCTATTCATTGATGCACTAGCTTCAAAGGAAGAGATGAAAGCTTTCTGTGAAGTTTATCCACTAGTCCCGAAAATGGTATGTTGTTTTGGTTTCTGTACTTGGGACAAAATTTTCAGTTTATGGAAGGACGTAATAGAAAGAATATATAATCATCTTGTCTTCGTATGATAAAGAGTTCTTGTATGCCTATACTGGAAATTTATCTGCTACATCTTACTCTAAAACCTGATATGGGAACCGCTCTGAATGCTTCCCATGGTCCTTTTTTTACTTATTCCCTACGACCTATGTTACATGGACTCTTCAAAATGCGTGAAGTACCCGTGTCGGACACTCTACTCTTGGACATGGGTACGAGATATGTGTCCAACACATCCCGTAGGACATGCCACTAAGAATACTACATTATGGTGTTTCTTTTAATTTATTATTACTTTGAGAGATGATCTCAGTTTAAATTAAAATGATATGTGTAACTTAAAATACCAAATAGACTAAGAAAATAAGTAAAGTACGAGAATAGATAAGAATATTTTGTCATGTCCACGTGTCTTAGATTTTGAAAAAATAAACAAATCCGACACTTGGATATGTATCCGACTCGGACACTTGTACCGAGTCCATGTAACATAGCCTACAACGTTATAACGTCTAATTATTATCTTGTAGTTTGACGAATACGAATTATATGACTTATGTTTGTTTATGCAACTAGTAATTGGTAATCGAGGACGAGCCTCGGAGATCGTAAGGTTGCACCATTCTGACCTGAAAATGTCTCTTCACTGTAATGGGGTAAAGGCTGCGTAGATCAACCCTCCCCAAACCTCGCAATAGCAAATGTCTCATGCACTCAAACCGCACCTTTATTTACGTTGTTTGTAATCGTAGTCCATCGTTCCAAGGTAATTTGAATTGTTTTTTCAAAAAAAGTTACTTTTGCAAACTGAATTAGGTTCTTCCATGCCTTCACGTTTATAATCCCTACTCAACCAGAAGATGGGGTTGGGTTAAAGTGGAAATTTTCGCGAAAGGGAAAGGGATATACGAAGGGAGGAGAGTGCTTTTAATTGCCTGGGCATGTTTATATCATTCTTCTTTGATATTTGGGTTCTAGGGGTTAATGTAGTGATTTGGGATGTTCACGACACTAGATTTGTGCACTTCTTAGTTGGAATTTTGTACATCAACTGCTTCATTCTGTACATCAACTGATTTGGCAAATTTGTGGCAAAATTTGCCACAAAGTGTTTCTGTTTATTTTCCTCATTATTTTGTATATGAGATTCTATCGCTGGCGATACACCATTGCTGTGCTTGTCGTTATACCAAACAATCACTGAATCCCATCCTCATCATTTCCAGAGACGACATCGGGATCCTTGCAAAACTTGGGACTGTGTCAACAAGGTTTCCAACAATATGGAGTGAATTAAAATTTGGTATAAAATTACGTAGTATTGAGAGCTTCATAGGTTAAATTGTCTAGGAAGCCTTCTCATATCCACCCCTTCCCCCCTTTTTCTATCCCTCTCTCTACACACGCACACCAACCATCAATCTGATACTATCTTAGGAAAACTTTTTCCGGTCTTTCTATTCGGCTCATATGTGATGGAAATCGAGTTCGCTTTAATATAATGTCAATTTTTATTGTTAGATCCTGACTGGTGAGCACAATTTCCATAAATTTTACTTAGAAATGAATGTCGTAAATCATAATGGATCGGCATATTGACCAGAATTTATTAACCTCGTCAGCGTTATGGAGATTGTCGCATTATTTGATAGTGTATGGATCAACTAAGCTATTTAGTCCCCTTGTAGGCCAATATGCTTGAAAGAGGGGGGAAAACACCAATACTTAATCCTATTGAACTTGACGAGGTTGGATATAAGCTTGTAGCATATCCTCTTTCCTTGATGGGAGTTTCAATTTGTGCAATGCAGGTCAGACATTCATCTGTTTCTTCTGTGCATTGGACAAGTTAGGTTTATTTTCTTTGAGCATCCTGGATAATTTTACTGCTTAGTAATCTGAAATGATAAGAACAAACCTTATCCTGAAATCATGCCTGAAATGGTGTAGGCCTGCCTATGTACGTTTAGAACATGTATTGAAGTGTAATATAGACCAAACACTAGATGGATGTTAGACATGTAGGACTTTCTTTCGGTTCCCTACATTTCCTTGAAGTTTTGTACAACTTTCACAATTGTTTTTATATTTATACTTTGAAACAGAGCACTGCGTGAAATATCTCACTGCACTTAATTGCATTGTGTTGGCCGTTGGGTTATGTGGTAGAAAATTGTAAATGAGGCAATCAGAGGGTATGGTTATTCATGGGAAGGCCTTTGCACAGAACATCTCTTTAACAGTCTTGACTAATCTAACAAGTTGACCAAAAAACATGCATTCGACCAAGCAAAATTGAAGTAATCATCATTTGCCTACTTCAAAGAGTTTCTATTCTTTTGCTAATAGGTTTTCGAGTAACGTCCTTCGGATATCTGTAGGATGCATTGACAGCCATAAAAGGAGGTCGTATACCTCCGCCTGGAAGCATGCCATCTTTTGGAGAAATTCAGGAGATATTAGATTTCAACACTTATTATGAGGAAGAGAAGCGGTATGCTACTAGCTCCTGTCAACTTTCTTGGCAGAGAGGTGGGTAAAATATGGACCATTTTTTTTAATTTTTAAATGAAGCAACTATAGACACTTGTTTAACCTGTGGGGATTTGGTTAAGAGATTTTTGGGGTCATATGGCATCTGAAATGGACGAATTATTTGTCTTCTGCTACATCCTATTACTGTTATTTTATTTCAGTCATTTTCACTTTCGGACTTTTTTTACGACTTAGTTGAAGTTCAAAAACTAGTCGTCTGAAAGTTGAGGCAATTGAGCTGTTTCATATAGCAATTCGTGGTCATAGATGTCCTATTTGGACAATGTGGAGTTTCCAATCATGTCACCATATACCACGAATTTGTTTCATTTACTCCGCATTTTGTGATAAGACTAAAGTTTCGTTCACTTCCGCTTTGTATAGCCCATTATCAAATGACTGGAAAGACATTCTATAACTTTCCACAACTATTGATTGTGCATTTATTTCTCAGCTGGCGGAAATGTATACAGTATTCAAAGGAAGGCTTCGGATGATGCAGGGCAGAGAGATGGAAATCCACAAGATCCCATGATAGAAGTGGTAACACCTGAGGTGTACACTAACTATGGTGCTGATGGTCCAAAGGATCCTTCTATGGGGATCTGGTCTAGGACATTGAGAGTCAAAATTATTGGACGAGATGGATTTGAAAAACTTGATGTCCGTATTCCTGTGAGTTGTCTTTCCTATTACAAGTCATTGCATGTTCTACCTAATCTCTTACATCTTGCGGTGAGTCGCCCTTAATCTGGAGTAGTCTTGAATGCCATACTGGCTGTGCTACAAGGAGTGGCCATATTCTACTCTGAGCACTGCATATAACTGCTTAGATTTTAGGAATCATTAAATTGGTAAGATTGGTCCCATCAGTCCACCTATCTGATCTGTCCGGACTTGAATCTTTTTAATGGTTCCCTAACCTTACCCTTCCCTGTAGAAAGTACGCTTTACGGTAAATTACGTGCTTACGCTTGCAGCCAACCCCACATATTGGTAACCACACTCACACTTGGTTCGATGATGCTTATTTGCTTATGAAACGATTAGTTTATCCCCTATATCTGACTTGTAAACAAATTCGATTATGGTGACTCATAAGGAGCATTTTAGGCTTTTATATGTGTCTTGGCAGTTGTTTAAATCGTGAAGTGTATATATTCAAGTGTGAGGGGTACAGATATGCTTCCTCTCTACATATTTAAGTGTAAGGGGGTATAGATATGCTTTTCCTCAAACTGAGGGGGCGTATTGCCATCTAACCGTGTGAGTAAACATGATACTGACAGGTAGAGAGTGCATTAAACTGAAGTATTTCATTAGGAGGATTTCTCATGTTTTAAACATATGATAAATATCTGTGATATCTCGACTTTTATTCTATACAAAAGTTAGATACTGACCTTTTCATTTGAAGAATGCTGTTTGAAGACTAACAGTAAGGTGCAGCGGAAGTTTATGTGATATGAAAAGGTGCCATACGTGAAACCCAAGCACTTAAAAGTAATGGGCTGAGGTGCACCAGAAGTTGTGCCCTTTTTTTTGTCTTTAACACCTGTCACCTCCAGGTTTGGATGGCGAATCCTTACCGTTGCACCAATGCTCACAATCCTATATCAACTTTCTAATTCTTACAATAGAAATAACAGTTCCTGATGATAATGACAGGAAAATGGTTCGTTGGGCTTCTTATTGACCTGACTTCTCGAATGACAACCACTTGTACCATATTTGTACGACACAAATTTTCTGTAAAATGATTCATGCCTCAACTGCTACCATTTCTCATGTAGTTGGCCTTCCGAGCGTACTTTTTGTGAAAAAAGCCATAACTACTCAGATAAGCATAAGCAAACAAATGAGATTTTGTTCGTCTTTGCATGTTTTTTATGTGGGATGGCATTGTATAATGCTTTTATATGAAATCTACTTCAATTGCATCCGTGGTAGGCATGTTGGACCTTATCATCTAACGGATTGTGCTGTTAATTATAATTTCAAAAATTTGGGTAAGCTTATTACCTTCATCTCGACTGAACCCAACATTTCTTACAGCTTTATAGGTTCTTATGTTATATGTAATACTTTTAGATATATACATGCTATACATGTGCGTGCGCCAAATTTTTTTTTGTATATTGGTTGAAATTAAATCTACTTTCTTTTGTCACCAAAGGGTTAAAAAGTGTCAAAATAGCATCTTTTTACGACCAAGGCGCGTGGATTTAGTAAAAAAGCACAACTATATGTGTATGTGTATGTGTGCGCGCGCGCCTGCGCGTGTGTATATATGTCTATACACATTTAATACAAGTCTACGTATACATACATATATATATATATGGGAGTTGATCCCTTGATAGCATTGGCAACTTGAGTTTCCAGCTTGATCTGATTGTCCACTTTCAGATCTTATTTTTGCTTTGTTTTAAGTCCGTCTGCTACATTATATAGTGTACAATAGTTTTGACAAAAAAAAACCCCTTGACTCGTTTGCTACATTATGTAGCGGACAATGGGGGGCCTTGATGATCCTTTTAATCCTTAATGCTTTCCCCTAAACCGCTGAATCAAATATCAAGCCCCATGTATCAGAAATCCGAATCCTTCATCTTTTGCGAAATCAATATTGGCCGTCCACATAACTACTGTGGAACTCATTCAGTGCACTGCTCTATGGAGTAGATTCATGAAGGAGTTTGAGAATGAAAAGAACATGCTTAGTCGCTTTTCGGGTGACAACCACCACCTTTGTCCTCCACGATCAACATACCCACAACCACCACCACCACGACAGAACCACCGCGCCACTCCACCCCAACCAACAAACCCACAATTGCTTAGCCCAGATAGCATCACCATCACCCACAACAGTCACCACTTTGCCACCACCACCGAGAACAAGAAGCAACTGCTTGTACCAAAAACAAAAAATGAAAAAAAAAAAACTACTACTCTTCCCGACCATCGACCACCATCATGCAGCATCGCCATTCAATACCAAGCCCAAACAAAAACCAAACTGAAATCAAACCGAAACCTAAATTATATCTATCAATGATCTTGTCGTTGTCAAATCTACACATCATCGCAGCTGCCGTCGTTGCTGCAATATTGTCGTTGTCATCCACTGTCTAGCGGCTCTTCCACCACTTCCATCACCCTCCGCATTTACCCACTATCCCGTGACACCATCTGCTATGTCCTCCATGACCGCCTTTTGCGGCCCTCGACTTCACCGCCTGTCGCGGCGTCTACTCATGCTCCCTTCGCAACCCCCTACGCCTGCCCATATTAATTATGTGGGCCAGAGAGAGAGAGGAGGAGGGGAGAGGGGATGAAAGGGTGAACAAAGAAGTGGCGACAACACAAAATTGATGAGAGAGAGAGAGAGAGAGAGAGAGAAAGAGAAACAAGTCAAAAAATTAGTGTTTAGTCGTCCGCTACATCACTGTAGCACTCACCTTCTGTGCGATTGAGGGGCATTTTTGTCAAAAGTAATGTTCGCTACATTATGTAGCGGACGACGGGAAAGTTTATAAAAAAGTTAGATGTTGGTCTGCCTATCATCGATGGATGGACGACCAGATGGCGCTGGCAACTTAAGTTAAGTTGCTACACTGTCAAGGGATTATATATATATATATATATATATATGTCATATGGAAGCTTATCCCTGTCCAGGGCTGGCAACTCAAGATAAATGGCGAGCACGATTTGGTCATCCATCCATCGCATGGACGAGCCATATCTAAGTCTTTTTTTTAAACTTCCCTTCATCCGCTACAGTATGTAGCGGACAATGAATTTTACCGCAATGCCCCCCCCCCTCCCTCTTGTTTGCCTGGGAATCCTTCCAACTCTTTAAATCCCTCAGAGGCATTTTAGTCAAATTCACTATCCATTAGATAACGTAGCAGAGGACGCGGAGACTTAAATGAAACTTAGATCTGGCATGTCCATCCGAGATGGATGAACGGCCAGATCGCACTACCGTACTCATGTCCCTATATGTATGTATGTATGTATGTATGTGTGTGTGTATGTGTGTCTGTGTGTGTACATATAGGGACGTGATCTACTACTCCCGCCGACAACTTAAGCTAAGTTATCAGCGCGATATGGTCGTCCATCCATCGCGTATGGACGAGACAAATCTAGCTTTCATTAGAGGCTCCCCGTCTTCTGCTACATAATGTAGCGCACGGGGATATTGACTAAAATTCCTTGTAGGGAAGCAAAGAGTGGGGGGAAAGCTCAGTCAATTGGGAAGTGGGAAGGGGGAGGGGGAATGTGGCAGTGTGGGCCGTCCATCCGCAATGGAGGGAAGGCCAGATAGCGCTAAGTTGCTAGTGCTAGCAATTGATCAGCTCTCTATAATGGACAAACAAAAACATATAAATATACACATACATGTGAATTTAGACATATATATGTATATGAAGTGTTTTCCTTTATATCATGCCAAGTTTTGTTTGTGACCGCATGTTTTGCAGGCTGGATTTTTGGATGGAATCACAAATATTGTTCCAGGTATTTTTGCCATTTGAAAGTAATAGTTGTTGAGCTTGAATTCATAATGGTAGTTGATATGGATCAGATAATATATGCGTGTACTCTGTATACAGCTTTAGGCGGTTTGAATATCAAGGCTTTGTTGGATGATGCTGCTTCAGAAGCAGGAGGGAAGCTTCTACTAGATTTTAATGACACGATAGGCGACAGGATTCAAGTTTTTCTGGAGTAGAAGCATTATTAAAGCTCAAACAGTAAGATACTTATCTGCTACAAACTGCTGGTACGTCATATCTCTGCCTTGCGGATGGCTATCTACTGTTCTCATTGACTTTCTTCACTCCTGTCTTCTGATTTAAATGTCTTCATTTCCCTTTCCTTTAGAATACCCCTGGACTATGTTTGGCGCACGAGATAAGACTTCCGGATAGGATAAAAATAATCCTATCTAGTGTTTGGACACGCTAATAACAAACGGATAAGAAATCCGGAGGATGGGTTTTATCCCACTTAAGTGGGATAATTCTATACCTAAGGGGAGGTGGTATTGTTTTAATCCCAAGCACTTGGGATAAGAAAAAGTTAGGCTACGTTAAAAAAGGAGAGCAAAGGGGGAAAGGAGAGAGTCGACTTCCAGGAACCCCATCTGCGCTGCCGACCGTCTCCCTCCTTTCCCAGCAAACTCTGCCGCCAGCAAGACCCATCTCCGCCGCCAACCGTCTCCGACCGCTAAGTCCCTTTCCGTCCTCTTTCTCCTCCAATCTCTTCACTCTTCTCTACAAAATTTCCGTCTTTTCTTCCTCTTTCCGTCGTGTCTTGTGTTTCTTAGATGGATTCCAGCTTTAATCCATAATTTATGATGTCTTTTTTAGATGGATTCCACACAATAGTAACAGTCTTTGTATCTAGTATGATTTTTTTCATGTAATCAGTTCTGTTGTTTGTAAATTTATTACATCCACCAAATGTTTGATAAAATGTCTAAAAGAATGAAGCTTTAAGTGCATTTTCCGTTTAAGTAACATGGCATCTCAACTCATTCAGGTACTCAGGAGTATTAACAAATTGACCTAAATAGTCAAATTCAGAAATATGCAAGCCTTGATCATCAATATGCTTCAGATAACGATACACTAGAGTGGTATTTCATCTACCAAGAAACTCATTGGTATCGAAGCTTATTTGATAATTTAGGTATGATTAATTAGAGGAAGTAACTTTTATGCCTAGTCTGATTTTTGTGTTAGTCTTATAAAAGAAACACAGTGACCTCGGCTCTGATGGTCAAATGTGGGTTTATTGTTGAGTGATTTTGTTGTTGGTGGTGGGAGTGGTGGGTCAAATGGAGTTCCTTTGCCTTCACTATGCCACTCAAAGCTTATGCTTTTCTTATGATTCTTTTTTTATGACTTGTGTACCTTAATCATTGTCTGATTTATGAACGCAAATACCGTATGCAAAGTGTAGGGTTGACGTTAGGGGTGAGCGCGGTTCGGTTTGGTTCGGTTTGGTTCGCTTTGAGGGTCAAACCGCAAACCGAACCAATAGACCTCGGTTCACAAATTCTTAAACCAAACCGAACCAAGACACCTCGGTTTGATCAGTTCGGTTTGAACGGTTCAAACGGTTCAAATTAAACGGTTCCGATCGGTTCATGTCAAAATTCCAAAGCTAATTTTCCCAATCTTAAAATCTTAATATCTAACATGAATTGTATCTTACCATTCTTGAATCTACTACAAAGTACAGACTACTGGATAAATCTTAATATCTAACATGAATTGTATTTTAACATGAGTTGTATATTATCGTTCTTGAATCTTATCATGTTTACACTTTACACTACATGAGCTATAATATAAATGATGCACGTTGGAAGACCCAATAGATTAGAATTAGAAGAGTTGTTCCGTTTATGCGAATACCAACAGAATATAAGAAGCTCAGTTTAACGATCTATCTTATGCCTCTAGAGGCTAAAATTTTCAAAATTAAAATCAGCAGCTAAAATTGAAATATCAAAATCAAAATCGAAATGGGTAAAAGCTAAAAAATTGAAATCAAAATTGAACTCACCTGCTCACTGTTCAGAAGCCGAAGACAGCATTTCAATCCGAGAAAACCCAATTGCAATTTGGGAAATAGAGTGAGAAAACTACTTCAATCCAAGAAAATTCGACTGCGGTGACTCTTAATCTTCCATGGCCAAGTCAGATGCAACAGATAGAGAGAGAGGGCGTGAGGCCGCGAGCTAGGAAGAAAAGCATAAAACTGCGGATAACTGAATCTTGAGTGCCGATTGGTTTGGTTCCATCATCCGTGATCTGCAATTTGTATTATTTGTGGGTTTTTTGTCTCTAAAGAAGAAGATTGGAAGTATTATCTGTGGGTTTGTTGTCTCTGAAGGAGAAGATTGGAAGAGATCGAAGACTGAAGTAGCCATGGAAATTGGGAAGGAAAGAGGGGTTGCTGAAGACTGAAGTCAAATCTGAAGGAGTTAGCCTTAAGATGAGCCGTGAGCAGAGTTATTCTACTCTGGTTATTAAGTTAACCAGGGTAAGATATATATATATATATATATATATATATATATATATATATTTTAATAATTATATAACCTCGGTTTGGTTCAGTTTAACAACGGTTTGGAAATCCTGAACCGTGGACCGAACCGAACCGGCCTCGGTTTGAAAATCTCAATCCAAACCATTTAAACTCATCAATGGTTCGGATTCGATCGGTTCGGTTTTATCGGTTCGCTGCTCACCCCTAGTTGACGTTAGGTACGTAGCTGATTACAATCATCTAGAATTTGATGGGTTCTAACCTAGCATTAATATGCTGAACTGCATCTGGCCTATATATTCGTTGTGCTGCCAAATACAGTCAGCAGGATATTACTCCGGCATGTAATTCTGGTTTGATCCAAAACGCTGGACAAGATAATTATCTTATCCAGCCTTATCCGCCAGGTTATGTTATCGTGGCTTATCCTGGCTTGTCTGACTGACTTATCCTGTGCACCAAACGCAGTCTTATAGTTACTAAAAGATATGCATTGAGAAAAATACAAGTAAGCTTTTGAGGTAAGAAGCATGGGTGTGGCAGTTTGGGTGCACCGGATGTGCATCCGGTGCAGGTGCCGGTCGGGTGCGGCATGGGTGCATGTCCAGAATTCTTTTTGTTTTAGTTAAATTTCTGGATCTTGGGTGCGGCTTGACATGGCAGGGACATGCACCTAGGGTTTATTGCAGAGAGGAGAGAGGTAGACGAAGGAGGAGAAAAGAAGAGAAGAAGGAACAATCTCTACCGGAGAGCACTGGTAGCGGTGACAGTCTTCTGTCAGTAGCGGCAACCGGCAAAACCCGGCAGCAGCGGCGACGCTTCTCGTTGTAGAGCTGTGGTCTATCAATGTTGTCGATGTGTGGTTTTGTTTTGGGTGACATCTGTTTATAAGCTAGGGTGACAGCTGTATCCAACTTTCTGTTTGTTATGTGTAGATACCAGCTTTATTGACAATTATTTAGACTCGTCCCAATACTTTCAAGAAATAACAAAACTTTCTCATATTTGGCTACGTACTTTCAATGTTTTCTAAAACAGCCTACCAAAGTAACAAACTATTTTATTGTTGGTTTGAAATATTATTATTTTTTTACACACAAGTTAAATACGATAAAAATTCTTGCTTTATTTTTGCCGCACCTGTATCCTATTTTTTAGAATATGATTTATCCATCTATCGATGTATTTGCACCCGTATCACACCCTCACCAGAATCCGTGCTTTTTAGCTTTTGAGACTACCTGAATCCTCTAAATACTTCTGATAGTCCTTCTCTTTACCACAAGAGGGTAAAATTTCTGCTGTAGTTTCTGTTGTCGCTGAACACTTTCTTCAAGCTAGCAAAGCAGTTCCCAGGAGCAGTTTTCGTGAAAGAATAAGCGCTGCAGAAAACTCTACTAATGGCAATTTAGGTCTCCCTAATTGTCTTCTCATCTTGATGTAGAGCTGGGTGACAGACTTGGATAAACAACTTAAGTAAAAACAGGGTCTCACCTCTATCTGAGCTAGAAGAATATGCTTCTTAATCTAGACTAAACCAGAAGGTTGGTTAATCAGATTACATGGTGATGTGGCAAAGATTTGTGAAAACTCCAGCATTTGTGTCTCTGTGAGAGAGAAACTAAGTTGATCTCCTTGCACATATACGTTTTAATAAGTCCATGATTTTAGCAACGCCCATTTGAAGTAGTACCAGCATATGACAAATATACCTCACTGGACTATCCGCAAGGGAGCTTGAAAAATTCCTTCTTTTGGCCTCCAAGTGTAACATAACCAGTATTATTGGTCCGCGGAAATATTTTTCCCAAACAAATAAGCAGTTCCGTTCTTGGAAATCTAAACTGGAAGGCATTTGATTTGCACCCTCCTTGTAAATAACAACTTCACTGGTGATTGCCATAGAGAATCCAAGTTCTCAAAGTTGCCTCGTCCGCATGCCTTGGCTCGATTCTCGACTAAGTAGTGGACCTTGCAATGACATTTTGCTTCTTCCAAGAGGACAATATGTTTCTCTGACATCCAGGAGGACATTATGTTTCTCTGGCGTAGATGCCATATCAAGTGGTAGATCTCCTATCTGATGCAGATCTGGCCAGCCTCAGTGAAGCCTCTCAGTCGAGTATATCCACGGTCATAATAGCAATCCACTACTTCGGAGTACAGTATCTCGTTGTAGCCCACCACGGATCCTTTGCATCGTGTTGTCCAAGTATGTTTATGGTCTTAATAGAACACCTTGGATACTG
Organism: Escallonia herrerae; assembly: GCA_033070095.1. Lineage (NCBI taxonomy): Eukaryota > Viridiplantae > Streptophyta > Magnoliopsida > Escalloniales > Escalloniaceae > Escallonia > Escallonia herrerae. The sequence goes on along the minus strand of JAVXUP010001821.1, from coordinate 3,579 downwards.
TAGAGGATGAATACTAGAAATCGCACTAAGGGGTCCGAAGAATTGACAACAATCGACATACGACACTAAATAGCTAAGAATTCCAACAGGCGTCCTATTTCTTTCTGAGTTACCGAACAAGCTCCATCATTTGTACGAAGATTCACTTTGGACCCTAGTTGACCCTATTTCGGTGTGCAAAACCGAGTGCGTAGTGTTTCCAAGATAAATTGCTACCCTTATCAGACCGAGCTCCCTCAATGCACTTTTTAAGTGGTCCAATCTTGCCAAGTCCTATATTTAAAGTTATGTTGCATGGTAGACAAATGCAAGCTACTATAATGGAGTGAACACCTGGAACATAAGTAAAAGAAGTAGACGTATGCTAGCTACTGTACTTGAGTAAAATACAAGGATATAATAAAAAAGCTAGACAAATGCGAGCTAATGTAATGGAGCAAATTGCATGGAGCATTAGTACATTCATAACTTTTTGGGTACTGATTGGAGATGGTTCACTAAGTGAGGATTAAACAAGATGGCTTGGAACCTTGGCATAATCATAGTGAAAGCGTCCACTCGAGTGATAATATTGTCGAACACAAGCACCTGGCTTATTGGATATGAGCAGGAATGTTGTTCAACAACCTGAACTGTGGAACTTCAAATTAAAGATCCTACTTTTGATGCTCTTATTATCGGTCTGTATTTAACTATGTGCTTGGCGTTCAATTTCTTCACTGATATGTCCTCACCTTGAGAACCAGTTAGTTGCTGAAATACCAATAATTGTCCTTTCGACTAGCCTGGACGTTTCAATTTTGTTTCAACTAGCCAAGGTTCTGAGCCATAATTAATTGATCATCACTTGATAAATCCATATCTAATCGTTGATGTCTAATCATTGCTCAAAAGGGAATTTGTCCTACTTGTGCTCGATGTGTTTGCTTAGTTATGGTAGCTTGCATTTGTCTATTTTTGTTCCACTAAATCATTCTGTACGTTTTGGTAATCCTGAATTGGCATTTGTCACGCTATGGCTGTTTGGAGGCTTATATTTTTAAGCTACTTCCATGTTGTACCTAGACCAAAATTAACATATGATTTTCTCGGTACTCAACCTAACAAATTTGTTAGTCCTCCACTCTTCAAGTGATTTGTCATCTTGTTCTCTGCCATTGTATTATAAGTAATCACCATAACAAATAATAGAAAAATTATTGTGTAATTTAATTGACTACAATTTCACTAGTGGTAGAAAATGTTTTGCTTTTGCAGTTTTGTTTTGCTATGTCCTTGGTCATTATTCTTCTTCCGTATTACTTCTGAGGACTTATGGGTGGTATCCACTGGCTTGAGCTGTAGCCTTCATTTATGTGGCCGTGAACCGGAGCAGTAGGTGCATGTGACCCTTTCGTAGAACACTGTCCAAGGTTAGCCAGCCACATTGTCACTTTACAGTTTCCAACTTCCCCTTGTGGATAAAGATGGTGGCTAGCACCAGTGGGTGACCTTCAATATGTCAATCTGTATTTATGTTCTATACTATGTTTTGTTGTGCCATATTACCGTCTTTTGATTACCCTGGTTATCCATGTCAAAAGGGCTATTAAGTGACCTTACATGCCAGCTGGCTGACCCCAAAACTATTCCTTTTCAAGTGATTATTAGAAGGAACTTGATTTTGGGTCAGCAGTGTGAACGAGAGCTAGTTTATTTAATTCTGAGGCCTTTGGATGCTTTTTGGCCCACCCCAACTAGCTTGGGCAAAACCTTAGATGATGACTATGATGCATTTGAATACTTTTGGTACAAAATATGGTTACCTTTATTTAGATTCAGCTAGTGAACTCTGTAGTTGGGAGTAATTGGAGATTATGTAATTGGTTTGGACCAGTTTGGCTCATTTTGGATATTCTTAGCGAGTTGCTCAGAGTACCAATTTTTCCAGAGACTTTATATTTGAGGTAATCTCTATCAAATGATCATAAACGTGTTTCATGATTGATTTTGGTTTGTGACAGATGGCAGAGCTTTAGTGTTGAGGTTTCATGATTCGGTTATGAAAGCTGAAGATGAAGGGAAATACTTCTTGTAGGACTTGTTTGGTCTGGGTTGCTACCTATGTGATCATTATCCGGCAGTCTATCTTCAGATGTTTTGGACGATTGACTGATTCTGCCCAGGTGCAAAAGGCTCCCGCTGTTGCGGGATCTAGGGAGGGTTGGCGCAATTGGCAAAGGTTGCCACAATATGACCTAGAGGTCACGGGTTTGATATAAGGAAAAAGTCTCTCCATATTAGTGGAGGTAAGGCTGCGTACATCAACCTACTCCAGACCTTAGTTCCATGAAGCAATGGCGGGAGCAGGGACGGAGGCACCTACAAGGCTCTAAGGCTGGGATGCGGCTTTTGACTAGAGAAATATATGAGTACTATTAGCGCTTGTAATATATATCTTAGAGCTTATCTTTGTGTAGGCTTTTTGTTTTTGTCTTGAAAATACCACCAGTGGCATCCCGGTTACTTTGTTACTTTTGTTGACCCATTACCATGAAGTAGCTACCAGCCTTAGGAAATATAAAGAAGATAAAAAAAATATATTTATGCCGTTACACTTCTCGAGTGACGATACCCGCCTTACGATATCGAAGATAAAACACTAGTTCAGCTGTTACTGTTACACTTCTCGAGACACTACTTGGTGATAATTTATTAGTCCAAAACATTTACATGGAGCCAACTTAGAGGAAGGCTTAAGGACTTAGAGGAAGATCAAGGGAAGCAAGGGATTGAGTTGAAAAAAATGCTTGATTTTCACGTACTTCCGCTTGTTTGGTTCTATGTTTTTCAATCCAACAAATGGGATTGAATTTCCATGTTAGCTTAAGATGTAATCCCATGGAGTTCTTAACTTGGGATTACAAAAGGACGATTTCTGGGAGAGAAACGTCGCAACATAGGGAGTTTCCTGCAACTGATCCTCAGACCCTGCCAGGGCAATAGTCTTGTGTACTAGACGCGCTTAATAAGTCCTTTAAGGCTTGTCTTATAATTTTCATGCTTGGTTTCCTTGTAAGCTTAAAAGTACTAGCATAATTGATCGTTTGATGATTCTCTCGATCAGAATTGCACACATGGTGGAACCTGGAAGTATTTGGGGGATATATTATCAGGCTTAAAGTTAAAAAGCTCGTCTTAATAATAATTGGGGAATTGTAAGTTAAAAAGCTCGTCTTAATAATAATTGGGGAATTGTATGAGTGGACGTTAATAGGATTTTGGTACTCGATCTTTAGTGGGTCTCTTCGGGCGGTTAATGGAAGGAATAATGTTTCACATGTGGACGAAGATAGCGGCGCTTGGGCTAGTCATTTTAGGGTGAGACTTGCTATTTAAGTAATTGTGTTATCACATAAAAATTTAAAAGCAAAAAATAAGACCCACCAAATTTTATATTCGTGTTACTTTCTGGTACCTTTGTTGTTGGATCCATCAAAGAGTAACCTTGGTGTTAATGTTGTTCACTGTAGTTTGCTCTTTCCATTTTAACCCTTTGGCATTGGTATGTTATATCTTGTTAAGGTAAAGTGTAGGATC